>JAFVLL020015992.1:0-25025 GCA_021397915.2 Tor tambroides
CATACACACACACACACACACACACACACACACACACACACACACACACACACACACACACACACACACACACAGTGGTGGCCAAAATTGTTAGAACACTTGGCATATTTAAGAGGTTTCATTTGTTTTTGTTGAATTGGCCCATACAATACCCATAAAACGAACTATTGCCGGAACTACCTGTGACGGAAGGAATCTGCTGGAACATTAAAATGATGGACTGACCCCCTCAAAGTCCAGACCTCAACCCCATCGAGCAAGTTTGGGGCGAGTTGGAAAATAAACTGAACAGATCTATTGTACATTCAAAGAAAGGCCTTTGGCTTGATTTGCAGAAGGCATGGGATAACATTAGTGTTGAAGTTCTCAGCAAATATACTGAGAGATGTGCTGCTGTAATCGCTGCAACAGGTGGACATACCAAATATTAAAGTTAAAAGTGGATAAAAACAGTATGACTCACTTCATCTGATATTTGTTGTGCTCAGAGACACCATCTGCATGTTTCACGAACATTATGAAATGAAATCATGTTTTGGAGGCAAAAAAGGAAAAAAGGTCAATATTTTCAATATCTGTCAGGTGTTCTAACAATTTTGGCCCACACTATGCATGTATATATGTATATATACATACACACATATATGCACACACACACACATTTATACTGTATAAAGCGATGATATATATTATTTAATATTTATATATCGCTTTATACAGTACAAATCCAAAGATTGTTTCAAAGCAGCTCAAATTTACTCACCATCAAAGATGTAGATGAATTTGTTAATTAATTGGAAAAGATTTGAGAAAATTCAGCATTACATCACCAATAGATGCTCTGCAGTGAATGGGTGCCGTCAGAATGAGAGTCCAAACAGCTGATAAAAACATCTCAGTCCACACCACTCCAGTCCATCAGTTAACATCTGGTAAAAAGCTGTGTTTTTGTAAGAAACAAATCAATTATTAGGGAGTTTTAACGTTAAACCGTTGCTTCTGGCTAAAATACCAGTCCATAATCCATTATAATGCTTCCTCCAATGAAATAGTTCATAGTGAAATAGTTCTCGAACATTAAAATCCACCAACATATTTGTTTAGAACTGTTTTCGCTTGTAAACAGCGCTTGATCCGTGCATATATTGCTCTTGATTCAAACAAGATGACTTTCACTGGAGAATGCAATATTATGGACAGAGGAAGCAATGGTTTGTAGTTTAAAAAAAACCCTCTAAATAATGAATTTGTTTCTTTCAAACATTTAGCTTTTCACTTCTCCAGATGTTAAGTGATGGACTGGAGGGGTGTGGATTACTTGTGGATTATTGTGATGTTTTTATCAGCTGTTTGAACTCCCATTCTGACGGCACCCATTCACTGCAGAGCATCCACTGCGTTAGTAATGCTGAATTTCTCCAAATCTGTTTTGATGAAGAAACAAGAAACATTTTGTCCAAGATGTCAATGAGTTTATTCATTTTAGTTTAGTTAATATTTAGTGCTGTCAAACAATTAATCACATCCAAAATAAAAGTTTTTGTTTACATAATATATGTTTACTGTGTATATTTATTATGTATATATAAATACACACACATGCATGCAAGAAAAATGTTAATTTTATATATTAAATGTATTTATATGTAATATAAATTATATGAATATAATATATACAAGTAAATATTTTCAAAATATATACAGTATGTGTGCATTTATATATACATAATAAATATACACAGGACACACACACACATTATGTAAACAAAAACTTTTATTTTTGATGCGATTAATCGTTTGACAGCACTATGAATACTCAGTGTTTTAAAGTGAACATGGACCCTAGATCAGGGGGAGTCTGTGGAAAAGTTGAGGATGATCATATTTGGCTTCTGTTTGATCTAAAAGTTTAAAAACCCTTCCTTAAATTGAGCTCTGTGTTATTCTGGTTGTAGGTGACATCTCTTTCCGCTTCCTGGAGTACACTCGCTCGATGTATGATCGTCAGCAGCGGATGAGAGCAAAATCCCATCAGACGCCGTCGTGGCAGGACATCGCCGATCATTACGTGTCGGACGAAGCAGGGCCTCCACAGTCGCGCGCAGTGGTGTGTGACATCAACAAAGAAATGCTCAAAGTTGGTAAACAGAAGGCAGAGAAAGCAGGAATCACGACAGGTGCCGTCATCTTTAACCCTCTGGGATCTGAGGGTGTTCTGGGGGCCTGGAGAAGTTTTGACATGCCCTGACATTTGTGCTTTTTGCCAGTGACTTATAAACATATAAATAGCTAAAGTCTGATAACCTTGTAATAGGGCTGTCAAAAAATTTGAATTTTGAATATTCGTCGAATTTAAAATAAAAATCCACATTTGAATGCAAAAACGGTGTGCGTCAGGCTGCCTTATATGTGGCACACGATGTAGGTGTCATTGCATTTTAATGCTTTTTTTAGCCTATCCAGTTGAACGCACTAGATGCGTGAACAACTGCTATGTTGTTCATTCAAAATGTTGCGAAAAAAGAGAACATCAATGCAGAGAAGATGTTGTTTACACCAAAACTGAAACCAAGCCGTTCACACAGAACACATATTTATTGCATTTTCTAGAGGGACATCTATCACCGTTGTACTCGCATCTCGCACAAGAGAGCCGCATGTTTAATTAATCTAAGTTCAGCTTTTAAAAAAACATGTCTCGAGACTTTATGGCGCTTTTTCCCATCCCACTGCATCTCATGTTTTTAAATGAAGAAAGTAGGCCTATTCTTTGTGATTGGTTTTCAGTGCTTTGTAAAACTACATGCATGCTGCCGTTTTGTTTCTAATTGTTTAAGCAACTTAATTAATTATACAGGTGCTGGTCATATAATTAGAATATCATCAAAAAGTTGATTTATTTCACTAATTCCATTCAAAAAGTGAAACTTGTATAATGTATACATTCATTCCACACAGACTGATATATTTCAAGTGGTTATTTCTTTTAATTTTGATGATTATAACTGACAACTAATGAAAACCCCAATTTCCTACCACATCCATGGCACCCCTGTATATGGCTCAGAACCATTATTTGAAACATTATGCACTTTTTTTTTGCACGATGCGCCCTCTTGTGGCCTCAGGAGAGAAGCCAAAAGCTTTTTTTCCTCCTAACTGAAATTACACCTTTTCAATTCTAATATAATTTGAATATTGATAATATTTAAGTACAAAATTCGAATTTAGTTCTTCAGCCATTTTGACAGCCCTACTTTGTAATCAGCACAAACTGGGCTACCATAATATGTGAGCAGCATGTATGTACATGATTGTGTTTTTGAGAAATAATGTTTAAGCGAGCTTTGTGGAAAAACTAAGGCCTGGTTTCACAGACAGGGCTTAGCTTAAGCCAGGACTAGGCCATAGTTCAATTAGGATTTTAAAGTCATTTTTATAAACACACATTAATGGTGTGTGTCTTGAGACAAAACAAGGGCACTGACATATTTCAAGATCAATCAGTACAAGTTTCTTTCAGTTGAAATACTTAAATTTTAGTCGGGGACTAGGCTTAAGCCTTGTCTGTGAAACCGGGGGTAAAAGTTTTAAATCACTGAAATAAGCACTTTGTGAAACCAAACACTTTGTGTCACTTGTGTTTTGGAGGGAACATCTAATGTTGATTTGGTTGTCACATGTTTGCAGGTCTTTCGTGGGTCGTGGGCGATGCAGAAGAGCTCCCGTTCGATGACGATCTGTTTGATATTTACACTATTGCGTTCGGCATCAGAAATGTCACCCACATAGAGCAAGTAAGGACTCTGCACTCTGCATCAGTTTGCTTGAACACAGGTTAAAACTAGACTAAACACAAAGCCATTTCTTTCCTAACCCAAACTTGAAATAGTGCCCATATTGCTGCTGCTTACAATCTGTATTTCTCTATATCTAATCTAATATGCTACCATATTTCATGTTGTGGTATTTATTCATTAACGTATTTGAAGAGTGATGTGTTTGAACTCTTTGATCATCCTGTCACTGTAAGCTGGTTATTATTATTAATCTTTTGGCAGGCTCTACAGGAGGCTTTGCGTGTTCTTAAGCCCGGTGGACGGTTCATGTGTCTAGAATTCAGCAAAGTCACCAACCCTCTTCTCGCAAGGTCACTGAACCAGTGTTGTTTACTTTAGTTATTATAGTTTTTATTCAGATTTTGAATCATTTTTATATTTTCAGTTTTCGTTTTTATTGTAGTTATAGCAATTTTGTTGTGTTTGTCATTTTTATTATTTACATTTTTTTTAAATTATTTTAGTGTTGTTTTTTCACATTAAAGTAAATGAAAATGATATTTTTTTTATATTTGTGACCCTGGAGCACAAAAGCAGTCTTAAGTCGCTGGGGTATATTTGTAGCAATAGCCAAAAATACATTGTATGGGTCAAAATTATTGATTTTTCTTTTATGCCAAAAATCATTAGGACATTAAGTAAAGATCATGATCCATGAAGATATTTTGTAAATTTCCGACTGTAAATATATCAAAACTTCATTTTTGATATGTAATATGCATTGCTAAGAACTTCATTTGAACAACTTTAAAGGTGATTTTCTCAATATTTAGATTTTTTTGCACCCTCAGATTCCACATATTAAAATAGTTGTATCTCGGCCAAATATTGTCCGATCCTAACAAACCATACATCAATGGAAAGCTTATTTATTCAGCTTTCAGATGATGTACACATCTCAATTTCGAAAAATTGACCCTTATGACTGGTTTTGTGGTCCAGGGTCACATTTTATTTCAGTTAGCATTTAGTACAAGTAACAAAAATGTTTCATGGTTTTCGTTAACTATTGATAGTTTTCACGTGACGTCACACCCTCCTGGAGGGCAAAACGAACCTTTGCTCCACTGACCGCCAGTTATTTTTACGCAGATTGCATCAAGTAATAATGTAGTAAAACAGATATTAAAAGGCAAAATTCAGTAAACACCTTATTGATGATGTGTATTTTGTACAGGCAAGCAGATGAACCCAGAATATAAACACAATGTGCAAAGTTTCACATTAAATGGCTTCCCATAGAAAACCATTAGAAGGATTACCATTTTAAATATATTATGGCACTTTAAGTGTTTTTACAACGTTTTGTCGCACTGTTGAAATATTGCCGCGGGTGCTTAATATGGATTGCAAATGGCCAAAACTTGCATTTTGTACAGAAATACCTTTGTTTTATTCTTTTGAGAGGTGATCTAAATATTTGTGGCTGGGAAACAGATGAAAAATTGACACGCTTGTGCAGCACTTCTATGGATGTTTTGCCCTCCAAGTCTTTGAGCCGGTCACGTGACTAAAAATGTTCAGTGTAGGGTTATTATTCATAGCTTAACACACTGCCTTTTTTGACTTGTTCACTGCATGTAGGTGATTTGATTTTGTAAATGCACTTTTTATTTATTTATTGCAGAATTTTTACATTTTTGAAGATTTTCTGTAATAACTTTTTTTAATCTTTTATTTATTTTAGATTAGGGTATATACAGTGTATAGTATGTAAATTGTTCATGTTTGTTTTTGGTTTTTTTTTGGCCAGGCTGTATGATGCATATAGTTTTCAGATGATCCCTGTGTTGGGTGAAGTGATTGCTGGAGACTGGAAATCATATCAGTATTTGGTGGAGAGCATCCGAAAGTTCCCAGACCAGGTAACAAAATCTACTTCGTGTTACAGCAGTTTTATAGGCGTGACAGACATGACACAATATGTTCTCAGATAGTTCATGCAAGCGCAGTAATTTCCTTGCTAAAACCCAAAATCTTTAATGCAAAGTTTACATGTCTATTTTCAATTAACCTATAATAAAACTGTCGGGTCTTGAAATTTAAGAACCTATAAGGCTGTTTCATCAACTACAGGTCTTAGGGGTTACTTTAAGTTTTTCTTTGTGAATGTCACACTTAAAGTTTGTCCATGACTTTTTTTAAACTATGGTAAGAGTAAAAGAAACCATTTCAGTATTTGTGTGAAAAAGAATTGAGATTGTGAGAAAGCTTCATCAAACTATGTGCCTTCCTCAGGAAACATTCAAGGAAATGATTGAGGATGCTGGCTTCTTCTTTGTCCAGTATTTTAACCTGACCGGAGGAATCGTTGCCGTTCATTCAGGATTCAAGCTCTGAGTGTTGCCTTCTCTCCAAATGAACTCTGACAAGAAAGAGTGTTGTTCAACAAACAATGAGTGGAGGATATTAAAACGAACACCTTTCGACCAGACACTGGGGTCTCAGCATGAAAAGTCCTTTGTTCGTGTGTTTTTGTTGGGAATGGAAACACTTTCACTCTCTGGCAGACATTAAAATGTTCTTTAAAGTGTTGTGGGTTTAATTGAGCTGTTGAAAATGGCTTAATTTTTAAAGGCTGATGAAATGTGAGCACTATTTTTATTTGTACAAGATGGACAATGTGTTTGGTTTTTGCTCAGTGGGAGGCACATGCTGACCTAGTACAAGATTAAATATATTTTGTTCTTTGATCTCATTACAAAATGTTAGTTTAGTAATGAACGCTCGTTCAGAAAGCTCTGAATCTGTATCAAATTTCTACCAAAGTGGATCCACACACACTTTTGGAATCAGTTCATAACATGAAAAACATCCCTGTGATGTGTTGTGCTTGGCGAAAATGAAAGAGTCAAATGTGTTTTTACTTTAATAAAACCATATATTTTTTAAGATCTTTGTACACTGTTACAAAACTGTACTAAAATTTTTAAATCAGTTTTTGGTCAGAGAATATTTAATCGTCTTGTGTGCAATTACATGTATTTACAAAGTCTCTTATTAGTTATCTCAAAAAAAACACAACCTCACAGACACTCTGAACATAAGACATGGCTTAAAGATAAATATATTAGTCAATAAATATTCAGAGAACATATTTCCATTTATGAAATGTGCTGCTATACAGATACAGAAATATACACAGATCAAGCTCTAACCTTTAACATTTGTAAAATGATAATGGAGAAAATAATTATATCTTTAAAAAAATTAAAAAATATTAATTTTTGTACACATTTTCTTTTATACAATCTTAAGTGCTACAAACAATACAAAATATTAAATAGTGACTCAAGTACCCAGAAAAAAAAATGCTATATTTGCAGTACATATCTCTATGCAAGGCAAGAGTAGATTTTTATGTTACGGCACTGTTTTAGTCTATGTATAAATAATGTTATTTTAAAATGACCGCCTGTGTAAGCTGCATGGGTACATTTCATAGAAACAGTATAAAATACTCTGTAAAAACAGAAAGGCATGATGATATGATGATGTATGTGTAAAAGCATGAGTGCAATGTGTAGTTATTAAAGGTAATTATGCTTTTTTTGATATATATACATAAATATATATATACCACTGCATTCCAATCTCTTTAAACCATTATACTTTGGCGTCTTTCTGACAAAGTGTTAGCTTTAAGTTATAAAAAAAAAAAATACAATTATTAGGGGTCAAATACTAGACATCCTACACCTCTAACCCTAGAGTAGTCAGGTTCTAATTCTACCAGTGGTGTTTTGACTGTACCCTGGAGACAAACTAAACTTTGGTGTGATATATATGTGTAGCTCAGTAGTCTCCATTGATGAAGTATATTTAAAAAAAAAGCTTTTGTATTGGTCTGTTTCTGTACTAAAAACTTAAAGGCCCTGAGAAGTGACGAGAAAGAGGGAGGCGTACATATTCCTAGCTACGTTTTCAGAGAAGTTACCTCAGCACCTGTTGTGCACTCCCTCAAGATGCAGTGTCCCATTTTGGTTTTTATTTCTCTAAATGAAATCCTTTAATTGACTGAGATGTACGTACATGCTGTATGACTTCATACTGCTCACATGCATGCAATTCTGAATGCAGTATGTGTAAAAGGATCATTCAAATCATCGTAGCTAATAACATGGAACTCAGGCATAATCTAAATTGTCATAAAAACGTAAAAGTTAGTCATATACATTTACAGACATTTTCTCTGGTCCTAATCCAGTCATGAAAGAAGCATATTATTATGATGCTCCATATGACTCACATTTCTGAGTTTGTGTTGCATGAGGAAAATATAGCTTTGTACTTTCGCCTTCTATAAATATTGAGTTGATGTGACAGATTCTGAAGGCCACAGGAATGAACAAGATCAATGCTGAAAAAAACAAAATCTTAATTTGAAACTCAAACCATTTCTGGTAAGTACACTTTTAACAACAAAACTCTTAAAAAGTTTAACATTTATTGATTTTTAAGAGCTTGTGTTGTGTTCAGGGCTTCCTATCAGAGCCCTGATCCATCAAACGACGCTTTGCCGCCCCCTTGTGTTTCAGACACGGGAAACAGTGCTCTTGCCTCTTCAACTTGACCTCTACATTGTCCTGAGGTGAAAAACAAGTCACAATGCTCCTCAGAAGTTCTCTCCTCCCTCTCTACAGGAAGTCTAGGAGGGAGCAAACTTGTTTGTGGTTCTGGACCCAAGCCTAATTCACAGTCTGTATCCTCAGGAATTATGGGTATCCGCTGCGCTAACTCGCAGCATCCCTGTCCCATGCAGCCGTCGCTGTCCGTCTGGGCATACTGTACATTAACCGAACAATCTTCAGCGTAATGACTAGCGCTTCCTCGGTGTACAGTCATCTCTGTGTAGAAGCAGCATGGCAGTCCGTCGTAGCTAACGTGATCCGGAGACGGAAGCTGCTCGGTGCTAACGCTATAAAAGTTCGGTGGGGAAGACTCCGTGGCCCACCTGCAGTGTCCCCGGTCATCTGCTTCCTTACCTTTACGCTCTAAGTTTAATTTGGGTACCTCGAAACAGCAGTTGCAAGCTACCCCTTGCTCTCCACAAGGCTTCACAGAGCTGTGGCTCCTTTCTGCCACAGCGCCCTCTAGGGGCCCGGCTGAGGTAGTGCTAGTAAGTTCCCTGGTTTCCACCGAAGAGTGGCTACTACAGTTGGGCTCCAGGCTGCAGTTGGACAACTGGTCCCCAGAACCGTAACACGCTCCTACCGGAGGTTGTAGGCAGTCCATCATACTTGATACCGGGGCCAAAGTATCATCGGTTTGAGGGGTGGCAGCAAACGCCATCCCAGCTTCCCCAGCCGAACCCCGACACGGACTCTTACTGCGGTACACGTAGGGATCGTAATCGCTGCTTAGCGAACTCCGGAAGGTCGAGCAGCTCCCATACACTCCCTGGTTGCTGACTTCCGTACAATCCAACATGGAGTCGCTCGAGGAGCAGTGGCACTGACCCGAGCTGCTGCTGCTGTCGCTTCCAGGACAGTCCGCAAGGTAACCGCTACACACAGAGCGATGCCCGTGATAACAACTAAGTCCCGAGGAGCTTCCGGAGTCACCCAGTCGGGAAGAGGAAGCCGGTGCCATGTGCACCACAGTAGGATACAAAAGTCCTGGCTGGAAGGGTCGACTGTGACCTTTGTGGAGTCCGTTACCTTGCTGACCTTCAGGTTGTGGAAAGGTCAAGCCCTGGAAATAGTAGTGCTGGTACATGGTCTCGTATTGGGAATAGCAGGTGGCACGAGAAAAATTACGTCCGTGGAATTTAGGGCGTTTGAAAGTATGGGTTTGCGGATAAGCTCGGTGCTCCAGGCCGCAATGGTGCGGGTTTAGCGTGTGCTCCAAGTGGAGGGCAGGGTAACCCCGTATAAAGGAAGATTGTGGAGGATAGATGCCTTGCTCAGGGTGTTGGTCCACTGTTAGAACAGTGATGGGGTTTCCATGGGGGTCCATGCTGGTCCGAGTAGGGAAGGCCGTCACTTGTCCAGCTCTGTGCACCCTTCCTGGATAATGAACAGGGAGGACGACTCTCTGCTGGCGGCTGTGGACTGGGTTTCCCGGGTCAAGACAAACAGCGCCTGGGTTTCCCTTTTTTTGTTCTGTGTGGAAAGTAAAAATGCACAGGTCAGAAATGAACTGATACATTCCAAACATTTGGACGGCAGAGTCGGCATCTTACGCTCACCAATAATGTTGTGCCTGCAGTGTGGACAAGTGTGGTGCTGAAGTAGCCAAGGGTCCACGCATTTCTTGTGGAATCGGTGTGCACAAGGGATCACTCTCAACTCCTGTAGGTGTGAAAGTAAAGGATTAAGAGGTCAACAGATCTGTCTTAACATTTTTAATGGCCCTTACATAGGTTTTTGATCGATTTTGGACTATCGTCTCTATCGTGGTTATGCACTCACGTTACATTGCTGTGTGCTGTGGTCACGAAAATGTCTCGTTTGCACACATTTTTAAGCACTGCAGATTAAAAACAAGTGATTTTAAGCCGTTTAAATGCAAACAACAGCGCTATATGCGCACGCTGTCTGTGAAACTGTTTCTGAATGAATCCGCTGCTCATAAAGCACGGGAGTATTTTTGTTGCTTTATTGGCCTTGAATGGTTAAATACACATACTTATATGTATGAAAATGCCCGTCTTTGCAAGTATCCTCATAAACAGTCATTTAGGTCTTAAGTGAAAGTAAACAGCTGAGAAAGAAAATGCATGTGTAACAGTATATTGGATCCGGAAGTTCGGTCTTAAAGGGGAAGCTGCTTATTATTCCTCCTGTCTGTCATTCATCTTAATCAAACAACGGTGAGAGAAAATCTCTCACTGCTCTTAACTAAATCACTTTTGTAACTAAGAAATTTAATCAAAAACACTGAATAGTCTTCACTGTGTAAATTAAATATTGCACAGTGAAGACTATGCAGTGTTTTTGATTAAATTAGGCTATACAATGTATATAGCATTTCTTATTTATTTATTGCAGTTCCTATTGCTTGTAATTGGTTTCTTATTCTTATTTCATCACTGACTGTTTACTTATCTTCAGTGAGCTTGAGTTTTTCTCTTTTCTCTCTCTTTTTTTATTAGTTTTTTTTTGTGATATTGAAACTGGTGACAAGAATTATGAAAATTCTGTGGAATCAAAACTTTTGACATCATAAAAACCTTACTAAAAGCAAAAATAACTATATTGTGATTTATATCGTTATCGTGATATAAAATTACTCATATCATGATATAAGATTTTGGTCATATACATACATTTTGAAGCATCCTGGGATGCAATATTTGCAAGCCACCCCAAATCAGATACCCACAGGCATGCATTTTTTCCAAGTAACTGATGCTTTAGATCAGGGGTGTCTAATCTTGCTCCTAGAGGGCCAATGTCCTAGATAATTTCCCTCCAACCTGCCCCAACACAGCCTGCAAGTTTTTAGTACCCTGGAAGACAGTTCAAGGTGTGTTCGGGTTCGAAATTTAGAGGAAGGTTTTCAAATTGCTAAAAACGACAGAATTCAATGTAAACTGTAGATGGCGCCACCGTTACACAGCATTCTAGTGCTAAAGATGCTCAAATCTGGTGCTAACAGGACTTGTATCCAGATACTGCTTAATAAGCCCAACACTTCAAACTAAGGCAAGGTATCTCAAAATCAAAAACTTGAACAATTTTCGACCCCTTCCAAGAGATGATCCCCTGTGCTTTCAGTCAGAAAGCATCACAGATCTCACCCACAGAAGTCATTCTCTGTCCCCAAGCATGACTCATCCCCCTCCCTCTGCCTTTCCACCCTGCTTTTGTTGCTTCTCTTCATCATCATAGACAAACTCTTTGATGCATTGAGCCTTTTATATTGCCACTTCCTCTGTGATTCCCAGACGCCTTGACTTCTTTGTTGTGTGCTTTTTTAGCATGGCTCATAACCGCAAAGACGAATAAAAATACGGCACCAGCAGTACTCCTCAAATACTTTGAGACAAAAGAAGTACAGAGAGGCTAAGAAATGGATGTTTAAGACAACACCGTCAAGAACCCCAGAGAAGTCCATTACAACCAAATCAACCAAAATAAACTAGAAGCATGACTAAGTTTCCAGGGTTCTGCAGTTTTGGTTTGGCATACTCCTTTAGTCTGTCATTTGGTTTTGGAATAGATTAGAGAACTGACAAGGTGAGGAAATACTGATTGTTGGGCAAATGTGCAATACTTTTTTTAAAATCTAAATTTTTCTTTTCTAAAAGAAGATCTTTACCTCGCCATCGATGTATTTCTCAAGGCATATGGCACAGTCTGATGTGGAACTACTGCTCACTGAGTCTGATGCTCCACAGCTGGCCTCACGCTGACCCTTGACCTTAGCCTTGAACTTGCGTGTTTCCATCTTCTCCAGGGCCTGAATGGCCATCCGGTTCATGGAGCTCTGACAGGTGGGGAAACAATTACGGATAGAGGAAGAGATAGAAGAAAAACAAGGCATGTCAGGCATGCAACAAACTTCTTTAAAATGTTCACGGATTAATTAAAGTGCATGAAGCAATGAGGTTAACATTTAGACCCCAAACTGAACCCGTATCAAACTGCATTGTGGAGCCTCACCTGGCTGCGTCTTTGCTTGAGCTTTATCTTGATGAGGAGGATGAGGCAGACCAGAGACACCACAACAAAGAACGCCAGGAAGATTCCCATGTCAAAATACTCCGTGGGCTGCAATAGGACACAACCACAGGAAAATGTCAGCACATTTTGAAGTTAAAGTGTATGCTGGAAACCTTACACACAAAAAATAAGATCACAAACTTTGTAAAAATGACGTTGTAAAATACAGCTTTCTTTGTGGGGCACTGAGATGTCACAACGGAACAGCCAAACACAACTGCTCTAGAGGGCGTACTTCAAGGTAGATTAATTTGAAGAAATTTAACTCTTTGGAGAGTTTTATAACATGCTCTGCACTAACTCTGCAACTGTCTGTAAATAAAACACTGCTTAAAAAATATCATTATATTACATCATATTATTATATATTAAAAAACATTAGTACTCTGTAACTATCCGTAAGCAAAACGCTGCTAAAAATTATTAATTTATTATATTATATTATATATTTAAAAAATAAAAAATCTAGTACTCTGTAACCGTCTGCAAGTAAAACACTGCTTAAAAATATTATTATATTATTTTTAAAAAATGACAAAAAAACTAGAACTGTAACCATCTGTAAAACACTGCTAAAATTTTTATTATATTTTATATTATATTATATATTAAAAATGACCAAAAAATCTAATCCTCTGTAACCATCTGTAAGTAAAACACTGCTTAAAAATATTAATTTATTATTATATTAAAAAAATGACAAAAAACTAGAACTGTAACCATCTGTGAGTAAAACACTGCTAAAAATTTTATTACATTTTATATTACATTATATATTAAAAATGACAAAAAAAATCTAGTACTCTGTAACCATCTGTAAGTAAAACACTGCTTAAAAATATTAATTTATTATTATATTATATTATACTATATAAAAAATGACAAAAAAACAGAACTGTAACCATCTGTAAGTAAAACTCTGCAAAATGTTTTATTCATTATATTTTATATTATATTGCATATTAAAAAATGACAAAAAAATCTAGTACTCTGTAACCATCTGTCAGTAAAACACTGCTTAAAAATATTAATTTATTATTATATTATATTATATTATTATATTATATTATAGAATGAAACTTTGTGAGCCGTCTCTACTAATGTTTTAATGCATGCATTACAAGTATCAGCTCTTACCCTTGGTGGTCGATGTTGGATTCTGGCTCGTGCAACTTTTTGCTTATTGACTATGTTCATCAGTTTAACCGCATCAGCTCCTTTGACATAGACCACCGGCCTCTTTAAAGGGTCCTCTGAAACCTGGTTCAGCTAGAGGAAATGATGAGAGAAAAGTATCTTGAGAAAAATATTTCAAGCGCTCATGCCAGACCACTTAACAATTAAATGATACAGTTATTTAGAGTCAAAACACTCAAAAGCAGCAGCAACAAAACCCATTATGCTATGGCTTTACAACTAAAGATGCACTTGGAAAAATACATGTAATTATTCGAATGAATAACGTTTCCAATCATTATTCAGTCTGCCAAATCAACATGAACTCGGTTGCCGGGGAAAAGCTCTCCCGACGACATACACCCATGTGAAAAAGCAACCTATAGAGTCCAGACATGGAAACTGTGGTTGGCCCTTTTTCTCTATAGAAGGGGAAAGTAGCAGTAAACCAATTGCATGTTGTGAATATAGATGCTGGATTTAGCCTCGTAGCTCCCTCAGCCTACAGCTCCAGTCTGTAATTTGAAAAACCTGAGGGAAATACCAGGGATATTCAAGCCTCTATTTCTCCCTCTGTCGTCATGTCTCTCATGTGAAATATGGGAAGTTGAAAGACAGTCATTTAAGTGTTCTTCCCCCCTCTTATTTTTCAGGTCCGCTGGATTTTCATTCAAGAAAAGATGCACAGACTCAAGGAAAGCCTCACACTGTAAAAAATGATTTACTTAGTATTTGTTCTGTTTTCTAGTATAAATATCTAAAAATTATTGAAACAAGGTGCATTTACAAGTAAAATGACTTGAGATATTAGGTCTTGTTTTCTGGGGGGAAGAAAAAAAAAAAAAAAAAAAATCAAAATTTTGTTAGTTTTTGCTTAAAGCAAGCAAAAATATCTGCCAATGGGGCAAGAAAAATATTTTTGGTTTAGCCTTTGAATTTAGATTATTTTTCTTACCCTATTGGCAGATATTTTTGCTTGTTTTAAGGAAAAACTAGCAAAATTCTGAATTTTTTTTTTTTTTTTTTTTAGAAAACAAGACTTAATATCTTAAGTCATTTTACTTGTCATGTGACTGCATCTTGATTCAAAAATGTTTATGCTAGAAAACAAGACAAAAATACTACGTAAGAAAATATTTTTTTTGCAGTGCACATTTCCAAAAAGGCATTCTCTATCTTTTTGCATTGCATTTATTGCATGTTACAACAGAAGCAAAACCTGATGCTATGATGCCATGATGCTAGGGTGTTTCTGAGGTAGAAGTCAGCTAGATATGCAGTTGCTAGATTGTTGGTTATTGGCCCACCCTTGAGCTTTTTTTTAAAAAAAGGGACGCCACACATATCTAAAGGGTCAGACAATAAAATGCTATGGGAGTCTATGGGATTTATCACCCATTTATTCATTCACCAGGCAAAAATTAGATCAGTTAAAAAAAATTGCATGCATTTTTTATAAGCCCACACTATATGAGGTATCACAGATGTATTTGGTAATATACGTCTGCTCACTGGGGAAGAAAAGAAAGAGAGAAATGAACAAGGACAGAACTAGGTGAGGATCTGGGGTAGGCAACTAGAGCAGGTGATGATGAAAGCTTTTCCCTTAATGCTTTGCCCCGTGATTAAAACTCTCCTCGTCCTCCCCAAAGCCTCGAGGCTTTACACTGTAATCTGTGCGACCGAGAAACCGATGAGTCTGGACAGAGGAGCTGGCGCTGGAATGCACTGCGCTGACTGCTTTCATGTGGTCTACACAGAAGCTCTTTTATCTCGTCTGTACACCGTTTACAGCTGAACGAGGGAGAGGGGGAAAAAAGCAAGTCTGGGCCTGGTTTGGAAGAGAAAAATACCACAGTGAAAGAGAGGGGAGTGGAAAAAAAAGACCCTTGGTTTCTCAAAAGCAGAGACAAAGAAAAGGACTTCCGCAGATCAGCTTTTTTCCACAGACAGCAGAGAATCGGTGCTGCACAATGGTAGTGATTCCATCAAGTAAATGGAAATAAAATGGTAGTGGACAAGCTATTGCCACTGAAAAACTACATTTGTGTTTCTTAAAGAAAATACCAGTGCATCCTAACTCTCCTAAGTAAGTAGTATGTAGTCCTTAGGTTGAAAACAGTATGCCAAAGGTGCCCAGATTACATAACTTCTCAGAATTATATAACTTTGTGTGTGTGTGTGTGTGTTTTCCCATTGTTAAAAGTCCTGCTTTTAATTTGCTTAGATTCTAGCATTTTCATGATGTTTTCCCATCAAAAACAAAAGTAAATGTTTTTAATGGTTTTGTATTAAGTCTCTCATGCTGCATATATTTGATAAAAAATATAGTAACAACAGTAATGAAAAAAAAATATATATATATGTTAATCCTTCAGAAATCATTCTAATTTGCTGCTCAAAAACATTATTATTATCAATTTTGAAAACAAATGCTGCTTAATATTTTTCTGGAAACGTGAGATGTTTTTGATGAATAGAAAGTTCAAAAGAGCAGCATTTATAGGAAACTGAAATCTTTTTTATTATATGTGTCTTTACTTTCAATCAATTAAATGCATCCATGTTGAATAAAATATAATAAAATATATAATACATAAAAGAGATGTAACCACCAATTAAACAATTCACATGCCATTAACAAACCTGACTCTTAACTTCAAATGGGAGCATCATGCATAAAATTATGCATTATGTACAGCATATCAAACGTACTAATATCAAAAATGGATGTATTGCTGAAAAAGCTCATGACATTCAACGCATCACTGATGTTACACTCACTTGGTCGATGGCATCTGGATTTTCTGAGACGTCAAAGATAACAGCTGTGGCCCCTCTCTGAACAGCTCTCTTCGCCTGTGAGGACAACACACAGAAAAAGGTTATTCTACTACAATTAAAGGTCCGAAATCTCATTTAAATCTGCTGTAGTGCTGAAAGTAAACAGTGAAAAAAAAAACACTACAAAGTAAATACCATTGTTACCATTTTGGTATTTATATACTAGTACTACTATTTTACTAGTGTAATATTACTAGTATTACTTATGATTTAGATACTAGCATTTATTACTTATTATTTTGATTGGACTTTTATTTTTATCTTTTCAGTTTTAGTAATTTTGTAAGGTGCTTTTGTAATTTTTATTAGTTCTTTTATATTTCTATTTAGCTTTAATTTATTTTATATATATATATATATATATATATATATATATATACAGGTCCTTCTCAAAAAATTAGCATATTGTGATAAAGTTCATTATTTTCTGTAATGTACTGATAAACATTAGACTTTCATATATTTTAGATTCATTACACACAACTGAAGTAGTTCAAGCCTTTTATTGTTTTAATATTGATGATTTTGGCATACAGCTCATGAAAACCCAAAATTCCTATCTCAAAAAATTAGCATATCATGAAAAGGTTCTCTAAACGAGCTATTAACCTAATCATCTGAATCAAGTAATTAACTCTAAACACCTGCAAAAGATTCCTGAGGCTTTTAAAAACTCCCAGCCTGGTTCATTACTCAAAACCGCAATCATGGGTAAGACTGCCGACCTGACTGCTGTCCAGAAGGCCATCATTGACACCCCCAAGCAAGAGGGTAAGACACAGAAAAGAAATTTCTGAACGAATAGGCTGTTCCCAGAGTGCTGTATCAAGGCACCTCAGTGGGAAGTCTGTGGGAAGGAAAAGTGCGCAGAAAACGCTGCACAACGAGAAGAGGTGACCGGACCCTGAGGAAGATTGTAGGAGAAGGACCGATTCCAGACCTTGGGGACCTGCGGAAGCAGTGGACTGAGTCTGGAGTAGAAACATCCAGAGCCACCGTGTACAGGCGTGTGCAGGAAATGGGCTACAGGTGCCGCATTCCCCAGGTCAAGCCACTGTTGAACCAGAAACAGCGGCAGAAGCGCCTGACCTGGGCCATGCAGAAGCAGCACTTGGACTGTTGCTCAGTGGTCCAAAGTACTTTTTTTCGGATGAAAGCAAATTTTGCATGTCATTCGGAAATCAAGGTGCCAGAGTCTGGAGGAAGACTGGGGAGAGGGAAATGCCAAAATGCCTGAAGTCCAGTGTCAAGTACCCACAGTCAGTGATGGTCTGGGGTGCCATGTCAGCTGCTGGTGTTGGTCCACTGTGTTTTATCAAGGGCAGGGTCAATGCAGCTAGCAGCTTTATGGAGAATGAAGATTTCTTTTTTCACGACATGGCACTGCACCTCACAGTGCCAAAACCACTGGTAAATGGTTTACTGACCATGGTATTACTGTGCTCAATTGGCCTGCCAACTCTCCTGACCTGAACCCCATAGAGAATCTGTGGGATATTGTGAAGAGAAAGTTGAGAGACGCAAGACCCAACACTCTGATGAGCTTAAGGCCGCTATCGAAGCATCCTGGGCCTCTCATAACACCTCAGCAGTGCCACAGGCTGATTGCCTCCATGCCACGCCGCACTGAAGCAGTCATTTCTGCAAAAGGATTCCCGACCAAGCATTGAGAGTGCATAACTGAACATAATTATTTGAAGGTTGACTTTTTTTGTATTAAAAACACTCTTTTTTTTATTGGTCGGATGAAATATGCTAATTTCTTGAGATAGGAATTTTGGGTTTTCATGAGCTGTATGCCAAAATCATCAATATTAAAACAATAAAAGGCTTGAACTACTTCAGTTGTGTGTAATGAATCTAAAATATATGAAAGTCTAATGTTTATCAGTACATTACAGAAAATAATGAACTTTATCACAATATGCTAATTTTTTGAGAAGGACCTATATATATATATACACACACTCTCATTTGAGTAATTTTAATACTTAAAATCTGAATATTTCATTTAAGCTTTATTTCAATTAAAAATGACTTTTAATAGTTTTAGTTTGAATTTTAGTAAAAAATACTGGCAATTATTGAGTTTAGGAAAAGACAATAACTCAGACTACAAGAAACTGTGAGTCTGCAAACCGCAAATGCTTAAAATGTGGAAATAACGATATGCTTCCACAAAGTTTTTCTTAATTTAAAAGATTTGCATTCATTTGAAAGCAAGCCAATTTAAAGACACAGCATACTTTTTCAGAAGTAAATATTTCAATACCATGTTTCACTCCCAACCAATAGAGGTCGCTCTTAGACTTCAGCTAGACGTTTCACGAGTCAGTGTGCAGAACAAGTAAACATACTTAGTGATGGTTAAAGTGGCTTTCTGTACATAACAGTAACGTGCATACAGTTCAAAGCTTTGATCAATGTGTTCACTTGTGCTATCACTGTTTCATTTGTTCACCATTTTATTATTTTAATAGATGATCAACATCACATAGCCAGACTCGTATTTTGTTTACACACTGACGGCTGGGTACATTCCAACTCCACTCATGCCAAAGAAATAAAGAACAGGCTGAAACAAAAAAGCAAAATAAAGAGATCAAAGCGACAATGCGCAGCTCTATAACTCTGTTATCAGAGTAGCAAAGGGATGATGGCACCGCTCCAAGCCCAAGGCATTCTGGGTACTATGTGAGAAAGCATGGCCTCTCCACACATTGCCTGTGTGCTTATACATGTCTGCTAGAGACACTGCTAGTGACTGTTCAACAAACAATACATGTACCCGCAGACGCCATTACACTGTTCATTTATGTCAAAGTGATTTATCTCAAGCTAAGTCTCATGTAAAAGGCCTAAATGAGAAAGTTGGTTCAGGTTGGGATTTACTAGCTATAAAGCAAAAAACAACAAATACACATTCATTCATATATATATATATATATATATATATATATATATATATATATATATATACACACACATATATTAATATACTATTTATTTACATCATCGTTCATCCAATATTTCTAATATTTCCATAGTATTTTCAATTTTCAATTTTTTTTTTTTTTTTTTTTAGCATTTTCTATTTTTTTTTTTAGCATTTCTTTCTTTTTTTTTTTTTTTTAACAAAGCAAAATCTAACTCCAAGTACACATCAATTGGGAAGTTGCCATATTAACCATGTCATTTTGTATTTTGATGTGCGCCACACTATGATGAGTCTGGTGATGTGGTGAACTGATCTTGCTAAATACTAACTTAGAAGTCCAAATCAAATAAAACATTGGAACATTGTTAAAAATGTTGACGCCAACATTCATTATCAAATCA
Source organism: Tor tambroides (assembly GCA_021397915.2). Taxonomy (NCBI): domain Eukaryota; kingdom Metazoa; phylum Chordata; class Actinopteri; order Cypriniformes; family Cyprinidae; genus Tor; species Tor tambroides. Next base: position 19,868 of record JAFVLL020015992.1, read on the forward strand.
GTCTCACTGAATCCCACAGGAAAATCACAGTGAAACCGATTCCCATTCTGACTTCTGTTAAAGCTTGAGCGAGAAGAACAAAAACAACCCCGAGAAAACTCATGGGACTGCAGTGGTGGAGCACAAAGGGGCTGGGTGGGAGGTTATGCAGCAATATTACCAAACTCAAACAGAAAAATCAACAGAACCCTTCTTTACCTTTCTTGCATCTCAACATAATGTTTGATAAAGCAAGCAATTTTTATATTTTAAATTTTATTTTTATTTTATTTTATTTTATTATATTCTATTTTATTTTTTAATTTTAATTTTTATGAGAGGTAATAAAATAAAAATAAAAATAAAATTAAATTAAATTAAAAAATAAAATAAAATTTAATTTAATTTTTATTTTTATTTTATTACCTCTCAGAAAAAATTTAAATTAAAAAATAAAATAGAATAAAATAAAATAAAATAAAATTAAAATAAAATAAAAATATCCCGGAATATCCTGAAAGAAAAGGCATTATTAAAGATAAGCAACACAATGCATATTTTTACTATGCTCCAAGAAAGACATACTTTAGAGTCTTTTTTGTAATTTTCATTTAAAAGCGAACATGCTCAGTAAACACTGAAACGAGGAAGACATGAGCGAATCCAATGGGATTCACTGGACGCTGGATGAGGGAACACCTTGAGAGATGAAAACGAAGTGGAAGTTAATGACTGTTTATGTCTTGTCAACATTTAAATTCATACTACCGTTTAGCTGATTGACTGATCCGCAGAAATGCGGAAACACTGAACTCTCACGCTCCACCTTGTTTGCTTCACATCAATGTGCTTCAGCTGTGTTTCGGCTCTTAGAAGATGGCAATTTCAGGTAATTATTAATAGAGCTGAATAAAGGAGATTTAGGAAGAAAATGAGGGTTTGGGAGAGGGGTGGCTGGCTGAAAGAATGAGAGAGAGAGAGAGAGAGAGAGAGAGAGCGAGAGAGAACAAGGCAGAAGAAAGAGACGTGGAATCTACTTTGAGCAAGTGCTGTGATGTAGCAACTTGCCTAATGAGAGCAAAAAAAAAAAGCTTCTTAAGACGAAGCAAAGACCACCAAGCAACCCCCCACACACACCTTGTTCAGGTGTCACACACACAAACCCCTCCAGCAGTGCTGGGGAAGCTGCTTTGAAACTCAAGCTACTCTTTTGTATAAGTATTTCGCTACACTACAAGCTACTTACAAAACATAGATCACTACATTAAAGCTACTTCTGAACCATAAAAATAAATAAATAAATGTTAACTGAAGTAAAATAAAAAAACAACTTTAAAATCTTACTTTAGTTCAGTTGCAAAGACATGTCTCATTTTCATTTAGTTGAACTTCATTTACTTAATTCACCAATTTTACTTAATTTACTTGAATGTAGTTAAACTACAACTGATATAAAAATATATATACTGACAGCAACTAGTAAAAATGACAAAAAACAACAAAATTACAAATGTTTTAAAAATAAAAAAATCTAAATATAAAAACTATAATATAATATACAGTATAATATAATAGTATCTAATATAACTATCTATATTATATGACTGAAAAAACACTGTTAAGGGGGCTGCTTAATCTTTTTAAATATAAAATCTGGTAATATCATTTCGATAACCAGAGTCGCAGTTTTCTGGTGCGTCGAAAAGTGTTTTGAATGAAAGGCAACATTCCCACCCCTAACTTTTCATTTTTATATCTGTATACCATCCGCATTTTTTTGCACAGCAGAAATCATAGAGCCCTAAGAAGGTCCTGTTACTGTACCTTTACTTTAGTAAAAATAAATGTACTACTGGATGCAACATACAGTTGAAGTTGCAACAAATGTACAATTGCTAGAAAGCACTAAATCAACTTGTGCAAAAGTGACTCGTGATGTCCAAAAATTAATTTATAGACCCTTGAAGCAATCATCTCTCTAATCTTTTTGCAATTTTCCTTCTTGATTTCTCCTCCTTGCCCCTTTTTATATCTCAGCAATCCTACACACTCACTCACTCACTCTCTGCATCGCTATAATTAAAGTAATTAAGTCCTCAGAAAGCAAAGCTCTGCCATTACGCTATAATTTCAGGTTGCCTTCTGGCCTTTGGGTTTCCTCTAAGATAAAGGCATACTTTCCTCATTTAGAGTTCACTTACATGTGGTGAGATTTTTTTTTTTAATCACCCTTCATTTTCTCTGCAAGTGCCAAGACATTATTTAGGCAAGTCTTAGATTCTTGCAGGGAAAAAAGGAAATAGCAAAAAGGAGAAAACAAAATAAGCATCCAAGTCAGCGAAGGACAGAACTGTGCCTGCTTGGTTTCTCACAGTCTGGGTTTGCCTGGGCTACACTTCACATGAAAACCCAAACAGCACACTTAGCTCAAGTTTACACTGAGGTCCTTACTAGAACCACAACACTTAACGCTGAATAGACACAGGCCAGAGCTGCTCTTTTGCTTTATATTTCTGCTGTTGACTTGCATCAGTGCGCAGGTTTAAGTTGAAAAGAGAAACATAAGAATTTTACATCGAATTTACTTAAAATGTAAGGTAAACCAAGTAAAATCACCCACAAATGTGACTTAATTAACTGCCTGAGGTTGCCAGTGTAATATAGTGCTTTTAAAATCACTGCGCTAATGTGGTACAGTGATGTTATCTGATGGTATTTCATACCTTAGAACTGATTGATCACTATATTGTGGTCTATAATGCCATTCCAAAGTACTATAGAGAATACTATGAAATCATCATTGGACATGTCAATTTGTGTGTGTGTGCGTGAAATAAAAAAAAAAGAAATAGTGTAATTTTAACTGTAAAAATATTGTAAAACACTACGAGGAAAAACAACAACAACCTCTTAACAGATTAACAGTAAGTTCCCGTACTATATACAGGGAAAAACGGTAAACATTTTACAGTAAAATGCTGTTAATTGTACAGTTTTTAGAAGTAAAAAAACAAATCAATATATAATTTACAGTCATACACTGATATTTCCAGAATTACCTGCATGACACATTTAAAAGTATTTTGTTTAAATAATCATGTTTCTTAATATTTTGTTATGAGTTATGTACATTAGGGTTTTGTTGCATCTTCTGTCGTTTAATGAATGTTTATTGCATTCTTAAAGTGTTTTGTGTTTGCATGAATGACTCTGTGCAACTTCTGTATATTAATACAGTATATACTTCAGCTTGTGGAAAAGCTACTTGTGATGAATTTTGATTCTTCATATGTGACCCTGGACAACAAAACCAGTCTTAAGTCATTGGGGTATATTTGTAGAAATAGCTAAAAATACATTGAATGGGTCGAAATTATCCATTTTTCGTTTATGCCAAAAATCATTAGGATATTAAAGTAAAGATCATGTTCCATGAAGAAATTTAGTAACGTTCCTACTGTAAATATATTAAAACTTAATTTTTGATTAGTAATATGCATTGCTAAGAACTTAATCTGGACAACTTTAAAGGTGATTTTCTCAATATTTAGTTTTTTTTGCACCCTCAGATTCCAGATTTTCAAATAGTCTCAGCCAAATATTGTCCTATCCTAACAAACAATTTATTCAGCTTTCAGATGATATATAAATCTCAATTTAAAAAAAATTGACACTTATGACTGGTTTTGTGGTCCAGGGTCACATATGGCTTTCTCTTTTACCACCTGTATTATTATAGTGGTTATCAGTATATGTTAAAGGTACAAAACAGATTTTAGTAGCAGTGTGCATTGTTGAATTTACTGGTTTACATTCAAATTTTCTTGTTTGTGAAGAAAACGAGAAGAGTTTTATACTGTAAAAATATACTGTGTTTACAGTTTCTCTGTATTTTTTTTTACAAAATAATTCTAGGGCCCACAGCTGCCAAAATTATTTTGTAAAAACTATGGAATTTTTGGTTTACATTGCAATGCACCATTTCCTTATATATTTGTTACCATGGTGAACAGCGTAGCACACCGTCCATAATGCACTAAATCGTATTTCTTCGAAGCTGTGTAAACACGCCACACAAAACTTGCTGCCAACAAGCTGGAACCCTTAACTAGAACTCACACTTGCCCTTATGGTTTAATACTTGTCTTATGGACAAAAGAGTCCATTAAGCAACAACGGCTGCATTTTTACAGCAACCATGAGTACAGCGTGTTACAATTTTAAACTATTTTTATGGGTGAAAAATGTTTATGAAGCTTGTAAAAGTCATGTAGTCACACAAATCACAGCATAAACCTAGTGCTAAATTAAACTTCCTTTCTCTCAGCAACTGCCCGGAAGAACATATCAAATTGTTGAATTTAGAAAAATAACTTTTCATTTTATTTATTTATTCAGAGTTTCCACTTTATTCATTTACATTTATGCATTTGGCAGACACATGTGCACATCTCAAAGATAAATCAGCAAATATGCATTTTTCTAATGAATATAATGTATGCTCATCCCCAAATCTTTTATTCACAAGCATCCTTTATCATCACTGAAAAAGTCTAAATTGATATTTTGGCTAATTACTTAATGTCCTTAAGTCTCTACCACTTAATTATTTAAACTGCTCGTTTAACAGCGTCACTTAAAGTTCATGTAGGAGACGTAAACTAGCTTTAACATGATTGAACTACTGCAAACAGATGGACACAATGTCACTAAAATTTGATCTAAAACTTGCGCCTCCACACTGCTAGAAGCATTCTCTTTAAAGACGAGAAGTAAAAGAGTCTTAATAACATGCCATCACACTGTCAGTGGTTATTTACAGAAAAAGCAGGTCTTGATTTTGGCCCGGTCCGTGGACGCAGCGACCTCACTGAGATGCCAGTCTCACCGGAGGCCCCTGATAATTAGTGCAGAACTAATATAGGATAATTTCAGAGAAGGCACCAGAAGACCCTGGACTACAGGTCAGCTTCTTGTTCAGACCTGCTCTGAGACCATAACAGTTTAAAGATTGAAAAGATAAGGCTAGGATGAGGTAAGTGGTCTTAATAACTTCAAAATAACCTCATAATGACATAATGCTATTTACAGCTAATTAACAATGTTTTATGAAGCTGTTTCACAGAGGGAACATTCACCTGTTAATTAGTCAACTTTAGGGGTGTGCTGTTTATAAAAT
>JAFVLL020015993.1:0-16539 GCA_021397915.2 Tor tambroides
TGCTGCATGTTTCTAATAGAACAACTGATGAAGTGACTGCAAATCTGACCCTGGAAATACGAAAAGCGGCGATCGATCTGCAGCTGATTGCGTCGACAACCAAGCACCATCAGTAGCCATGTCACATTTCAACCATGTCGCAAAAGGATCATGGTTATGGTCACATGACATTCAGGAAAGCATATATATATACATATTTTTTTTTCTAAGTTTGAAGGTTTGAAAAAGTACGTAAATTGTATTTGAATGAAATGCATAGGCCTATATTCAAATATTTACCCATTTTATGTTCCACCAATGATAAAACTGTGCTAGATGGTGAGTTTTAAGACTTTGAGCTCCTGTGAGCTCCTTTATGTAAACAGACTGTGTTTATGATTACATCTATATAGTGACTTTGAAGTTGAAATTACGTATTTCCAATAATAATGACTGTAATTTTTTTTTTTTTTTTTTTTGGGAGTGGAATATTTTGAGTTTTGATATAGGGTCACTCATTTTGATTGGCCACAGGGCTAGTTTTGTTTGAAGACCTGGCAACACTGGCCTGCTCTAAGCTGTTAACATGGATGCAGAAAAAATCATAAGTAATAAGTAATACCACAGAATAGCACACATATTTTTAAAAATCTTTGGCTGGCTTTTTGTCCTTTTTGGAGCTTGACAGTCACTGGTGAGTGCAGGCTTTCATTTTATGAAAAAGAGCAGATGTCTTCATAGGCAATGATCATCCACCTTCAAAAGTGTGGTCAGGATATGCTTCAGAAATCCATCTTTTTTCTACTATAGAGGAAAAAAATAATATGGGTTTCAGTGAGGGTAAGTGAATGATCATTTTTGGGGGGCTATACCTTTCAAATACAGATCTAAGAAAGATCCACATACACTGGAAAAACTACTGAATCACTTCATCCATCTTTCGTTCATCTAATCAAGCATAATCCCAGCACCTCTTTAATCTGTCAAGCCCAAAGCTGAGCAGATATCTGGCACCCATCATTGGTACTGTGGTCAATCTGGCCTCAAACTGTCTTATGTAGTTTAATGAATACCCTCAGTTAATGTCGTCATTAAACAGCCAAACAAAGAGGGCTTTAATTTTGCTCTCCTCTGTGTCAACATGATGGTAATGTTTTCTCCTGAGCAGCTGTGCTATGTCACTCTTTTACACAAACCGCACAAACACTGCCTTTGGTCATTCCTTTTCAGGTGTGTGTTAAGGTGTGCGCTAGACACTGCTAAATTAAGATCTTGTTAAGCTGCATAGGTGGGCCTTGCCTAAGGATAGTACCTGCCACCTATAGACTGACTTTGGCAGCCCCAGAGTGTTTTAAATTGCTTCTCAGGAGGACTAAGTGACAACAGTGTTAAATGTCTGAAATTGATAAATATAGACATAAAGATAATATCTCTGTTTGTCTGAGAATTCAAGTTCAGTGATTCATTTGACTGCAGACATGCAATAGTATTTTGGTAAATATTTTGTGCATGAACTGTAACCATAATGAGCTTCTTTTTTTTTTCCTGATCTGACCCTTAAAGATAGACAACCCCTAAAAAAAAAAAAAGGAAAAAAAATAAAAGAAAAAAAGTTACTTACCCTCAGACCTATATGATTTTCTTTTTGCAATGAACACAAAACAAGATATTTTGAAGAATGTTCCAGCTGAACTTTTTTATACATTTAAAGTGGATGATCATTTTTTAATTCCAACCTCCAAAAGAACATTAACATACAGCTACAACAACTAATAGAATGAATTTAATTATCGATTAATCGCATCTGCTGCATGCTGTACATGGAAGTTTAACGGCGTTAAAAATATTTAACACAGTTATCTCAGGGGCAGTGCTAGGATTGGCCACCCCACTCACAACTGATGCTTCTGTCTCTTTTTTCTTGACAAGAATTGCATTTATTTAGTCGCAGAACGTCTTTACGGCCACATCAAACAGGAGACTTGTCAGACGTGCACTCCTGTTCGCCTCAGCCAGGCGGTAGTCTAATGAGCGAGGAAACGGTACAATTGACGAGGAGCTTCAGTAGAACAACGGCGAACTGCGGTCAGATGAGATGTTGTCAGGTCATATGTCAGTAAAAACGAATTTTCCTATGCTGTCAGCCATTATACTGTGCTCGCAGTGCATGCTCTTCAACTGGACGCAAAAATATGGCGGTGCGCTGTATATAATTTCATATTAAAGCACGAAATAAAGTACAAGTATGCGTGTCAGATCCGCGTCACGTTCAGCAGCTCTTAAAGTAATAGCAGTCAAATAACCTAATCACCCAGCTGCTGTGATGTCTGTTAATCAAAGAACAAAAGAAAAAAGAGGAAATCAATCACTTTTGTAGGATTCATCTTTAATTTAGAATGTGTTTGATAACTTCATCCAATTTCTGTATATTTCCTACTTGCTGAAGGGCACAGATAGCTAAATATAACATTTAATGGGTTGATGTGAAGATTGTTTTAAGTTCACTTAAATTAGAAGTTGTTATTTTTTAAAATTTAATAAATGTTATTGATAGCTCTCAATTATTAATACTGTAATGTTGAATAGTCAATGGTTAAATATTAGAGGGGGAAAAAAGAACAATTTCCTAGAGACCTCAGTTGAATTGGTATCAGTGATACTTGCTTTCAGTCATAAAAAAAGATGCCATTAAACAAAAATTAAAAATATACTGTCTTAATGTTGTTTCTACATTATTTTAAAGATTGAATGTGAAATTATTGCAATAGATAAGTATATTTAAAAACTTTATTGTTAGGTGAGATTAATAATTATAATTAACTGTGATTAATTTGTAATTTGCAATTAGTCAATTTTTTTAATTGATTGACAGCACTAGTTTTTGTGTGATGCACTTCGTGCGAATTAATACAAAACTGCCACCTTGTAAAACAGTAACATTTTACTGTGAGACTGTAAATGTAGAGCCACATTAGTATTTCCATTTTGCAAAATGAAAGCAAGCAAGTCTTTACAAATTGCACTGAACGAGTGCAAAAGAAGGGTGGTGCAATAATTCTGAATAAAACATACATTTTGCTATGTTAAATGTACTATTTGCTGGACGTTAAATGAGGTTTAAATGCTACATGTAACACAAGTAATTGCATTTTTATGAGAGCAATAACTACACAGGCATTATTGCAGTGGGGTATAAATGTAATATCCACATGAGCGAACAAATCTGTGCTTTTGTTTTTCTTTATTATAGTGTACATGCATATTTATATTTTAGCCCCTTTCTTTCCACATAATGTATGTTTATACAGATACAGTACATGTGCTATATTTTCACAGCCTTCAATTTTCACATTGTTTGGACAGCAACATTTGGTCCCTTTATATTTGATTATCAGTTAATGAAAGACCTAATTATCAAAACAGTAGATTAAGAACTGATTAGCGTTAGTTGCAACAAGCCACATATCCTATAACACTTCCTATAATCTGCTGCAGTTCTTGGTCATAATAGTTTTTGCTTAATTTTGCATACTCACCCCCAGAGATATTGTGTGCTCATTACAAGCAGAAAAGGCTGATAAACATATGTCTAGAGAGACGCCAGCTGATCACCACTGGCTTATCAGGTCCATCGTCCTACCCTGCATTTAGCGTCTCAAAGCTGTGGAGATAGCCATCATTTTCTGTCACCCAATCTGTCTAGAAACAACCTTTCCTGTTTGGACTTGCAAATTCTTAACACTTCTAATTTCAGAGCATTTTCATTAGCCAAGGTGTGAGGGTGATAGTCATGACTCCAACACCCTTTAAAGAATGGTCTTTGGATTTCTTCAGTCTGGAAGAGCATTTTAATCCTAGTACTCTTGTCTAAAGGCAAGTGTCATGCACAGAAAGGTTAGTAATAACAGTGCTTTTGGCCTCTAACATTAGTAGCTTTAGAAGTCAGTCTATGAAGCAACACACTGTTAATGAAGTTCTTAAGAGGCGCAGCTTCAAACACAACATCTTCTCAATAGATGTTAAAATGACACACTTTGTGAAGAAGTCATGGTCTTGGCTGATCACACATGTTGTGTATGAACTTGGTGGGAGAGTCTAGCTACGGGTCACCACCTGGACTTGATACCTTTAGCATCAGTTGTGCCTGTTAGCCCAGGTTAGCTTTGTTCTTATTCAACGCTAACAGAATGAAGAGAGAATCAGATAACAACATTTGCATTTCAAAAAGCCACATAATAAAGGGAAGTGGTGATTCATGGTGTAAATACAGAAATTAAAGTCTTTCAAATTTGGTATTATTTTGAATTCCCTCCCACTTGTGCTTACTGTATTGAAGGTCAAGTTGTAGTGTACTTCAACTGTACTTGCAGATAATATGTGACCCTGGACCACAAAACCAGTCTTAAGTGTCAATTTTTCGAAATTGAGATTTATACATCCTCTGAAAGATGAATAAATAAGCTTTCCATTGATGTATGGTTTGTTAGGATAGAACAATATTTGGCCGAGATACAACTATTTGAAAATCTGGAATCTGAGGGTGCAAAAAAATCTAAATACTGAGAAAATCGCCTTTAAAGTTGTCCAAATGAAGTTCTTAGCAATGCATATTACTAATCAAAAATGAAGTTTTGATGTATTTGCGGTAGGAAATTTACAAAATATCTTCATGGAACATGATCTTTCCTTAATATCCTAATGATTTTTGGCATAAAAGAAAAATCAGCAGCAAAGGTCAAGGGTACTAAAGGTCATGAACTTTGAGGAAACAGCTTTATTAGCTCAATAACAGCTGTGCTTTCAGACAATCACAAGCCACCAGAGAGCAAAGTCAAATGAAGTTACAGAAATAGCTTGATTTTAAGGTTCGTATCTTTCATGGATTTATTTGTAAATCATAAAGTAAACACACAAACCATCCATGCACAAATGAAACTATAATTGCCTTGTTTTCATGGGCTCTATGTTTTCAGTAACATCTTCACTATGCCTTTTCCCCTTTGACCTCTTCTCCTCTTACATTCCTGTCTCTTCTCAGTGTGACAAGAGAATGATGAAGTGAGCTTCAGAAAGAAACTGGGGAATGTACATGCTTGGGAGCCCCTTCATATTGATTTAAGACAGTCAGGAGAGCATCCAAAACGGCTTGTTTGCTGGGCCACGGTTTCTGCACAGGTCTGGCAGCACTAAAAGATTCGTCAATGCTCAGATGCGATTAACATTTGACTCCAGACTAATAAAAACGAATGACAGAGTTGGGGTCAGAGGGTTGAGATCAAGGCTCATAGGATGTCCTCTCAATTTCCAGCCATCCAGATTAATGGGCCCCTGTGGTAGGGGCAGCGAGTGGCTATTTTTCAGTATCACTTACTCAATGAGGCCTCTGAACCCTTAGGCCTCAGCGCACTGCCCACCTGTTGCCCCATTAACTACTAATGGACCGCACAACCGCCAGTTTGCAGGAGAGGGGTGATCCAGGAGTTTTGTCGTTTCTTTGAAAAGCTTTGATTGTCCTATTTGTAGCTGACAGATAACAAGACAAATGTTCATGAACCTTCTTCAACAATGAGATTTTAGGTTAAAATGTATAGAGTTGTTATAGAGTGTATATTTTAGGTGCTTTAACTATTTTTAAGATGGTTTTCATAATTGTAATAATCTTTTAGTTGTTTTACAGTTCACTCAAGTAGTCCTGCAGTGTGACCAATGAATTGTTAAAAGTACAAATATATTGTGTCTAAATTTCTCATTGAAAATGTATGATTCTAAAATAATTTGCCCACGAACTGAAGAGTTACATATTATGTGCTTAAACAAGAACAGTAAGCCATATTTGTAGCTTCGTGGCTTCTATGGTCTAAAATGGTAACATTTTACAATAAGGTTCCATTTGTTAACAGTATTTAACTACATTATTTAAAATAAACTAACAATGGAAAATACTTATAAAGCATTTATTAATCTTAATGCCAATTCCAAACATTTACCAGCCTAATACATTATTAAAATCTGTTAATGTTATTTAAGCTAACATGGACTAACAATTAACAGTTTTATTTTTATTAACTAACGTTAACAAAGTAAAAAAAAACAAAACAAATGTATTGCACTTTGTTAGTTAATGTTAGTTAATGCATTAAATACAGCTAACAAATGGAACCTTATTGTAAAGTGTTACCTCCACAATGAGATTAAATTAAATTTTAGCAAATATATTTAGATTTACAACTTTTCTTCTGAGAAAGTTCAGAAGAGCAGCATTTATCTGACATGGAAATTTTTTTGTAACATTATTAATGTCTTTATCATCACTTTTGATCAGTTTAAAGCATCCTTGCTAAATAAAAGTGTAAATTTCTATACCCCCCCCCCCCCCCCCCCCCCCCGCCAAAAAATACTGACTCCAGGCTTTTGAATGGTATAGTGTATAATGTTAAAAAAGCTTTTTATTCAGATAAATGTTGATCTTTGGATCTTTCTAGTCATCAAAGAATCCTGAAGAAAAGTATTTAACTGTTTTAAATCTTGATAATAATAATAGTAACAATAATAATAATAAATTACATTTTTAAAATATATATATATAAACAGTTATTTTAAATAAAAATATATCAAAATTTTACTGTTTTCGTTGTATTTTGGATCAAATAAATGCAGGCTTGTAGAGCAGAAGAGACTTATTTTAAAAACACTAAAAATCTTACTTTCCAAAAACTTTTGACTGGCAGTGTATGGGTTTCATTGTTTTTATAATATTTAGAACACTTCAATGAGACGCTTGTCATTGTGATGCCACGCTCGGATAGAGCGTTACATGAGCGCTCATTGCTGGTTGTACCTGGTTTCACATGCACACCCTGGGCTGAGGGTTATAGGTGGACCATATAGTTTAGATTAGAACTGGGTGGATTTACTGGAAGTAAGGCAGCGCCTGCAAGGTGGGTGGCTGGGTGGGTGGGAAGCAGGGAGCGCCCTAGATTGTAACCACAATTTGTTTGTTTATTTGTTTGTTTGCTCATTCATTCATTCATTCATCCATTCATTCATTCATTCATTCATTCATTCATTCATTCATTCATTTCTATTTTCATTTATTCATTCACTTGATTTATTTTTAAATTACTGTTACCATAAACTCACCTAAACTCTCTGTGCTCATTTGTAGAACTATGGCAATAATACAGTTTTAAAGACACCTGTGAAATGCTTATAAATCATCTATTTAACTTTATTTGTCAAGTTGACAGACATGGTTAAATATAATGCTGTCTATCTAAAATCAAGAGGCAGTTTTACAATATTTTATAATATATTTTAAAATAATATATAATATAATATTTCTATAGGAGCACCTGCAGCCCAAGAATTATTTGATTTATTTACTTTTCTAGCATGTAATCTTCAGTAATATGACCATTTGTTTTGTCATAGTATTTCTGCATTTCATCATTGTAATTTGTATATATTGTTTTTTTATAAAAATTAATTTTTGTAGGCTAAAAACTTGACAATGATTGTCATCTGTGGATATATTTGCATTTCAGTGAGTTATGCATTCAAGTGTCAATGCTAAAAAATGACAGAAAAAAAAGCAAAACGTAATAAATAAATTTGTGAAGTCCAGCACAAAGCCATTGCCTGTTGCCATTCCATGCTGCCAGTTGATATAATGCATATCTCTGTTGACTTACAACAACACATTTGCAATTTAAGATTAATATTAAAAGGTTAATAATAATAAAAATCTGAGGATTTTAACTTCATAGTGAAGTCAATGACAATGTGGCAAAATGAAAAATGCATTTTAGAACTTAACTACGCAAGCACTGATGAGAGCAAAGCATCTGTGATTAACGTGTGTGGATAGCTTTCGGGTATTATGGATCTTCTTTCCTGCAATCAACAAGCAATAGAAAATGAAGAATAGCTTCGGCTGTTTTAGATTTTTTTTGTTGTTGTTGTTAATGCCTATTTCACAAAAAGAGACGAGCCATTTGATGTGTTCTGCACCAACTTCATGTTTCTATAGACAGCATGTTACAACAGGAAAGAAAAATGTCCAACCATTTCAGTTTTGTTAACCTTTGGCTGCTACAGTTGGTATTGGATTACTGCATCTGTCAAATAATGAACAATATGCTGTTGTGTCAGATGTGTGAATCACAATCATTTTACCCTTTGTAACATTATGGTTGCCTGTCATCACCATTTCAACGCCCCTATTTTTATACTAATTGTCTCAGAATGTTTCTCATTCTCATATCTACAGCTAACAAGTCGGATTTTTAATCTTCCCCATCTTCATATTGAGTTACGCAGCTCATGAACAGAATAACTGTTTTCTCATATCCCATAAAGCATATTTGAATTCCTCTTTAATCAAAAGAGTCAAAATTATGTAAGTATTTTTGGAAGGACAAATTGAGATAAACAGCACATGATGATGTTTTGAGTAACAATTCACAAGATTAAAGTGCTACTTACATATTCAAAATTCTTATTCTTATAACAAATGCATTTTTGTTTGTTTGTTTTTGTTTCACAGCATCTTTTTATTGTAAAATGTGAAAATATGTTCATGTCCAGTTACAACAAGGTTGCCAAAAGATGAATATCATACCAAGCTTTAAAAATCTCACCTGAGATACAATCTGTTGTATTTTACAATGGACAGTAATGCAATTGCTGGCTGTCAGGAGGCGTTGGAAGTCCTCTCAATACAGGTCAAACTACATGAAAACAGCCACAAGATGGCAGTGTCATCTTAACCACACTGACACTGATGACACTGACACACTGACACAGATGACACTGCCACAAGATGGCAGTGTCATCTTATATCAGTTTCTGTGAGGATATGTGCATTCCTACCAAGACTCATTTAATCTACAACAATGACAAACCATGGTTCACTGCAAAACTCAGACAGCTCCGTCAGGCCAAAGAAGATGCTTACAGAAAGGGGGATAAAGTCTTGTACAAACAGGCCAAATACACACTGGAAAAGGAGATCAGAGTGGCAAAGAGGAATTATTCTGACAAGCTAAGGAACAAATTCTCTTCCAGTGATCCTGCTTCAGTGTGGAAAGGTATGAAAGATATCACCAGTTACAAGACACCATCCCCCAGCACTCTGGAGAATCAACAAATGGCAGACGATTTGAATGACTTTTACTGTAGGTTTGAAAAAACAACCCACACCCGCCCTGAACACCTCTCCACACAACCATTCACACCTCCAGCAACCCCCCTCTCCCCCACACCTGCAATCCACATTAGCGAAGATGACGTGCACCAGGTCTTCAGAAAGAACAAAAGAAGGAAAGCACCAGGCCCAGACGGTGTGTCTCCAGCTTGCCTAAAAACCTGTGCTGACCAGCTGGCCCCCATCTTCACACAGATCTTCAACAGATCACTGGAGCTGTGCGAAGTCCCCTCATGCTTCAAACGCTCCACCATCATCCCCGTCCCAAAGAAACCCAAAATTACTGGACTTAATGACTACAGACCTGTGGCTCTAACGTCTGTGGCCATGAAATCATTTGAAAGACTGGTTTTGGCTTATCTGAAGGACACCACTGGTCCCTTACTGGACCCCCTGCAGTTTGCCTACAGAGCAAACAGGTCTGTGGATGATGCAGTCAACATGGGACTGCACTTCATCCTGCAGCATCTGGACAGACCAGGGACTTATGTGAGGATCCTGTTTGTGGACATCAGCTCCGCTTTTAATACCATCATCACGGACACCCTTCAGAATAAATTAACTCAGCTCTCTGTCCCCACCTCCGTCTGTCAGTGGATCAGCAGCTTCCTGACAGACAGGCAGCAGTCAGTAAAGCTTGGTAAATTCACATCCAACACCCACACCATCAGCACTGGAGCTCCTCAGGGCTGTGTCCACTGCTCTTCTCCCTCTACACGAATGACTGCACATCTAAAGACCCCTCTGTCAAGCTCCTGAAGTTCGCAGACGACACCACACTGATCCGCCTCATCCAGGACAGTGACGAGTCTGCTTACAGACAGGGGGTTAATGAGCTGGCTATCTGGTGCAGTCTTAACAACCTGGAGCTTAACACGATCAAAACTGTGGAGATGAACGTGGACTTCAGGAGAAACCCCCCGCTCTCCCCCCACTCACCATCATGAACAGCACTGTGACTGCAGTGGAGTCATTCAGATTCCTGGGCACCACCATCTCTCAGGACCTGAAGTGGGATATTCACATAGACTCCATTGTCAAAAAGGCCCAGCAGAGGTTGTACTTTCTTCGCCAGCTGAGGAAGTTCAACCTGCCACAGGAGCTGCTGAAACAGTTCTACTCCGCCATCATTGAATCCGTCCTCTGCACTTCAATAACTGTCTGGTTCAGCTCAGCTACCAAATCTGACCTCAGAAGACTACGGAGGGTAGTCCGGACTGCTGAGCGAATCATTGGTACAACCCTCCCCAGTCTCCAAGAACTGTACTTATCCAGAGTGAGCAAAAGGGCTGATAAAATCACTCTGGACCCCTCACATCCAGCACACTCCCTCTTTGAACTGTTACCGTCTGGTCGGCGCTACAGAGCTCTGAGCACCAGAACGACCAGACACAGAGACAGTTTCTTTCCTCAGGCAATCCATCTCATGAACACCCGACAATAAACGCGGAACACACAACTGTTATACATTATCCATTCACCACACTCACTTATTTTATTTTATTTTCTCATTTCAAATTTGCACATACTTGACCTGTACATACATAATTGTCTGTATTATACAGTATATTGCGTTTTTGCTGTTTTGTACATTGCCTATTTGGATATTTGTATATTATTCTTTTATTATCTGTGTCCTGTCCTGTTGCTGTCTTTCTGTTGCACTGTGGAGCTTCTGTCACTACAGCAAATTCCTTGTATGTGTAAACATACTTGGCCAATAAAGCTCATTCTGATTCTGATTCTGATTCTGATTAACAAAGTCCAAAATTTCGCTCGTGTTCGGTTCCCACTTCCCAGTGCAAATAAGTAACATTCGCATAGCTATAGCTGGTGTTTGTTCAGTTTCCAATGGAAATAACCTTTGCAAAACTAATATCTGGTGTTCGTGTTTATATATATATATATATATATATATATATATATATATATTTATGATTTTACAGCAGTATCTAACTGACTTTTTTGGGTTGCTATTTTGAGTGGCATTTTGGAGAATATGAGCTTTGGTAATCAGTCCTGGGTTGTCTGTTACATGTTTCAAGGCTCATACTTTATCCTAGTAATTAATTAGCCTAATCCTTGTTATTGGGTTGACGTTTTTATCTTCATATTTAAAAGGTCAACGTCACTGATTGGACAAATCTAACATGCAACCTGTTATAATAACTGCCATGCACATAATTGCAACCACCTAAATCGGAAAACAGGAAAAATGGTTCGCCTACTTACGCACTATGCCGTTTTCAGTAGGCTATAAATAGTGTGATTAGTGTGTTCACAACGAAGATTCCATAAAGAAAAAGTGCACTTCAAATGCCCGGATGATGGAGGGGGATGGATGTTGGATGACAAAATAATCTTATATAATAATTACACTAGAGGGCTGAGTACACAGCGCCTAGAGTAAGTGCATAGCATAGTGCGTAATTTGGGACACAGCTGTAGTGTCTCTTCAACACAATGTGTAAAATTATATCATATGCATTAAATGTATTGAAAAGGCCAGAAGCTGAATAAGCAAGCAAGCAAGCAAGCATAAATAAATAAATAAATAAATTTTGCCCACTACCCTGCATTTGCTCTGCACGTGAACACTCTCAAAAATGGGAAAATAAGTTTAAATTTAAATTTTATGTGGGCGTCCTGAGTTCGAATCCGCTTCAAAGACCGTTCCCTATACCGCCCCCCTCCCCTCCCACTTCGCTTCCTGTTTACTCTACACTGTCCTATCCTAAGCTAAAAAAGTAAACGTTTCTTCCTTTGTTGTGGAACTAATGTGTAGTTATCAGTGTGCTTTTGCAATATCAACACACCTACTGTTTTCCTCAGATACTGTGGGAAAGTTGCTGCTACCTTACAAAGTCATGAATATTTAATGAGGTAAGAACTGAGGCTGTTTATGATTAGATGCCTGTTGCTAAACAACTGTGCATTTTAGGGGTTAACCTAAGCTCTTAGGGGTTAAGAGCTCTCAACTCTGAATCAGGATTTAATGGTTAAAAACCTTTTTGCCCAATTAAGTAGACATGGTTAAGTGTGCTGTGAAAGACCACGTATCGTTTACTCTGTGTTTTTGTTTAAAAGCGTTCTTTCTGCTAAGAGCGAAGTGCACTGCAGTGCAAACTGTACGCCACCCGCTCACTGCATAACTTACCTGTCGACCGAACTAAATGAAAAGCGCTCCACATGGATTATGTGCAAAGACTACACTTCCCATACTGCACCGCGCTCGCGTCGTTCCGCTGCTGTCACTTTGCCGATGTGAGAATCGCCCAGCAGCATCTCAGCCGAGCAGCAGCGCAAAAATGCACTGAAATACGCATCTTAGGACATTTCCACCCTCTTTCGGTTTGCCATGAGGGCGTGTGATGGGAATAACGGGGATGTTCGCACCGGATTACGTCCCTTTCTTTTGAGAGAAATGCGGATTGTTTTGCGCTCGAGGTGTTAACGCAGAAAAAAATATACAAAAATGAAGAAGCAGTTCAATCGGATGCGACAGCTCGCCAACCAGACTGTTGGCAGGTGAGCGCTATGATCTAAAATACGATCGTTTTACACCATGATGAAGTTTATTTATTATTTATTTACTTATTTTTTGCAGAAAAGAATCCATAACTCACATATATTTTCCCATTCAAACTTTCACTGTTTTCTAAATATAAAAATGCATATTTAAACATTTTTTAGTAGCCATCGCGTCTAGCATCTTGATTGCGCAATGCATCTCAAAATAGCATTATTATTATCACACCCATGCAATATTAGCCATAATTCACATTATTGTAAAGGCATAATTGGAGGTTGTGCATCCGTGTGTTGTGCGTAACGGGTTCACTGCAGAGGTATTTCTTCCAGCAAAATGCCTCTAGGAGGTTCCCCGTGCGACTGACACTACACCTCCTGCACAAGCCTCCCGGATGCATTTCCATCAAATGCAGCTTAATGTAGCACTGCTGTATCAGCTCACGTTGATCTGAATGAGAGGTGTGAGAATGGCATGTCTCCAGTGCCAGCTGATGCAGATGGATGCGGTGGATGGATGCGGATGAGAGGAAAATGGAAAAGGCGCAATGTTTTCATCGCACACTGGAAAAAAAAAAAAAGAGGAGGAGTTGGGTGCAGTACATCAGCAAGATCTGTCAGTGATGGAGAAGGTCATCATTGCTTCAGAAAGCATGCACGGCTTCGAATTTCCAAATCCAGTGCGTTATAGTGCAGATTACGAAAAAGTTGCTGCCGTTCTTTTTCTTGCTTGCCCCATTTATCTTGTTTATGCTAGAGTGGGTGTGTGATGCTTGACCTTTCACATGTTTGGATTGTTCTTCACAGTATGTTCTTCGCTCACCCACCTCTCTTCTTGTTGTGCGCGGGGTGTTGTGAAAGGCCAGAAGGTGTGTGTCGCTATCGGGCAGCTCCTTGCTGGGTGATTATGCCACAGTGTTGTGGGTCGTCATTTCAAATCCATTCTCAGTGGGTGGTTAGAAGGGATGCTTCTCTTCTACCGCCTCTGGCTGGCATCAGCAGGCCAGTGGAAAATGGCAAGCCAAGCTCCTCCAACCCGGTCCCACCATTGCTCAGGGCATGAGATTGTGTGTGTGTATGTGTGTGTGTGTTTGTGCGTAAGCCCTGCATTAGTATTCTCTACCTTTCCCTGGTAATGTCCAGGGAACTGTGGCAGTGGCCCACTGTGGCATTCTGTCTGTAACTGTGCGGTAATGAGAAACAACATGTTTCCTAAACAACACAGTGTCCTGACTCATTAATAATATGTTCTAGGGTCTGGGAGGGCACACTGGACTGATGTTTGCTTTGGAAAACAGATTTGCATGTTCCTGTCATGTACTATTAGAAGTAGAGAGCCCCATCTCCCAAAATCAGCTGAGAGTTGCACTTAGACACTGTTCATGACCTTGACAGACTCGTGCAGAGGTAATGCAGTGAAGAGATGATCCATGGCTCTTGTTACATCACTGACTTTTGTTATCCATTATCAACACCATTTTTCTTTGTGAATATTTAAATTCAGCATGAAATCAAAATAGACTTTATTTTCTTAATATGTGTTACTGATCTTATTGTGAACAATTTGAAATGCATAAATGTATTTTTAACCAAATTTGAATCTAAATGTCATAACTTGTTCTTCTTGTGATGTGATTGACATCTATCTGCTTATGTATGCAGTTGAGCCAATCACATTCAGATCTGCCTTCATTTCGGTATTCAGTGCTCGCTTTTCACTTTAAAGTTGACATGAAACAGAAATTACAGTTATTTTTCCTTCCATATTATGATGCATTTTCAGTTATTTGATTATTTTTTTATTTGTTATTTTCTGATTATTTTCGGAACTTGATGAACGAAAGCTGAAAGATAAAAGTATTCATTAACATATGAATGATAATTCTTTATATGATACTTACAGATACTTACAAAACAGCAGACTCAGATTCAAAACAGTGAACGGTCGATAAGATTTTATTTTTTATGAAAGAATTAATTACTTTTAATCAGCAATTAAACGTTAAATTAGACAAAAACAACTGTAAATATATTTAGAATGCTACAATAGATTTCTATTTAAAATAAATGCTGCTTTATAACTTTGTTCATCGAAGAATCCAAAAAACACTGTTTCCACAAAAGATACTAGCCCAACCGTTTTCAATATAATAAGCAATGAGCACTAAATCAACATATTAGAATTTCTGAAGGATCATGTAACACTGAAGACTGGAGTAATGATGCTGAAAATTCAGCTTTGCATCACATAAATAAATTGCATTTTAAAATATATTCAAACAGAAACCAATGTTACAATGCATCTCACAATGTTACTGTATTTACTGTTTTTTTTGTTGTTGTTGTTTTTTGGATCAAATAAATGCAGTCTTGGTGAGACTTTCAAAAAAAATGACAAAATCTTACTGACCCCAAACTTGAAAATGTTAGTGTTATTCAAACCAAATTCTATCGGGTAAGCCATGTTTGAAGCCACTGTGAAACAGCAGCTACACAAAATAGTTGATAATCTATATAAATGTGTATCAAGCAACTCCTCTTCACATTGTATCTAACAAACATTTCTATAATCACACTGCATGTACTGCAATACACTGCACAGCCCTAGTGTATGCATTTGTATTTATGAATTTGACATTTCTCCAGATGCTTTTATAGCTGTGTCCCCCTTCCTCCCTGCTGTTTTCATTTGTCATTATTTGTAAATCACATTTCCTCTTGCCCACTGTGATGAAAATGACTACCCCCTGCTCTGTGTGTATGCATATTTGTGTTTATCTGGCTCAGGGGCCAGTATTTGTGCTCCTTATGTTCTCATTGTGATTATATTTATAGTCCTCTCATTCATGTTTTTGTGGCAGTGAGTGTTTGTGAGGGTTTTCGGTGGGGTTGTGCACTACCTGTAGTGTTTTCTCTCTCAGGAAGTATGGCAGCCTCCCTCTTCCTTCAGAAGTGCCAGCTTGTTGTTACTGGGATGTTGTAAGTGTAGGTACGTTTTAAGTACTTATGGAGTTGTGTGTGTTTTTCACAGTCAGCAGAGAGGTTGGGAACAGTGTGTATGTTGATTAATGGCCCTGCTATAAACATGCTCATACAACAGGGAGTGCCCATGCACACATCGCAGGGAATCCTTTGTTATACCAAACACTTATATTTAAGGAGTTTTGTATCTTTGGCCATTCCTTCACGCAACAATGGCATTTTGGGTTCCACGTGTTTCAAAGTGCAAGTTTTTGAAAACTATACTGTTATTGTCTCTATAAACTACAAAAAAAAAACAAGTTTGTGAAAACGCATAATACAGTGTTTTAAAGGTGCCATAGAATGCATCGATACAATATTTAAAATTGTTCTCTGATATCTACATAGAAGGTATGTGGCTTAGGTAAGGGCAAAAATTCTCCAGAAACAGTTTTACATGTCCATTTACAACCCTAGGATTTCTCCCCAGAATGAAACGGTCTGTTATTGGCTTATGTGGAAGAGTCATGAATAATAATGTTGAGCTCTGCTCTGATTGGCTGTTTCACAGTGTGGCTCATTTCAGTAGCTCACAGGAAGGAAACATAGGGAAAATAGATATTTCAATACTTTCTCACGCAGTTATATCGTTGGGTAATTGTACAGTAAATAAAATGCAGGTATCAGGGAGCCGCTATTAATATGCTGGGCATTGAAACTGTTTTCAAATGCACAATCACGTTTTACTTTCACTTTCGATATTCGCAATCACATGTACTCTGTTTATTCTATGGAGCGGCAGTACTTACCACACATTTTACAAGATCAGATGCTTGTCAGTGGTGCTCAGGATCTGTAAATCATTC
>JAFVLL020015995.1:0-38619 GCA_021397915.2 Tor tambroides
CATAGCATTCCCCCCCCCCTCCCCTCCCCTCCCCTCCCCTCATCTCCCCTCATCTCCCCTCATATATATTACAGGAATGTCCAGGATCTAAGGCACAGGTGAAGCAGATCAGGAAGTCTGGTCCACCAAGTGAGAGATTTTTCTAGTTATTATTCTAGTTTCTGGTCATCACGTCTTCCTTTTGACACTCTTCAGCTTTTTGGCCTTTCCGAACTTTCTCTTGTTGAACATGGCCTTTTTCCATCTGAGAGTTTTGACATCTCTACCATGGATCTAGTCGTTCCGTTTAACATACCACTTAAGCTGCTTAACATCTGATTGAAGAGACACAGGACAATCAGTAAAGATTTCACACGAAAGCAGCAGTCTGCAGTTTCTTCCAATAGATTTCACTCACAGAAACCGTTTACGAGGCTATTTTGAACAATTTGGAATTATAAAACATATTACTCTTTATTATTGTGCATGATCTCATTTTTCTTTTGGAAAACAAAAATCTATTTTCAGAACTCACCAGCTTTGTCCATATTGGCCATTGCATTCATATCACTGTTGTCAAACTTCAAGCTTGTGTTTTCTTCCAGCAAACAGCCAAACTGTTTAAAAAGACAACAGAAATACAGTTTCAGAAACAGATTTCAGTGAAGGAATAACTAGCTAAGCACTTCCATCATAACTATGGGTGGAGTCGTTTTGCTTTAATTGAAGACTTGAGACTGTAAACTGACTGCAAAAATGGCCTTGGTGTAATTCACTATTACACAAAGCGGTACCAATTAGCCATTGTAACTTGCACTGACATGAAAAGAGGGTGAAATCAAAAAGAGTGATACAAAACATAAAAGTAACACTGTTGCAACAGAAAACAGAAATACAGAGTTTAGTATTTATAAAATACTATAGTCTTCATAAAAATGTAAAATATGTTAAGTGTAACAAATTGTTTCATTCAACCCATAAATCATCTACCTCTTCAGCTGATGCAAACACTGACTGGTCCTCCATTTTTCCTTTCTTTTTCTTTGCAGGTTGAGCACCTTTTGGACGGACACATACACAAAAGGAAACTGAATTAATTCAGCTGATTGGGAAAAATATAAGAATGAATCTTACAAAAACACTGAATAAGAAAAAAATGGATGAGGGAGAAAAAAAAAAAATCCAAAGTCAATTTTTAGGGTTAGCCAATCTTGCTCCTGGAGCGCTACCATCCTGTAGAGTTTAGCTCCAACACTAATCAAACACACCTGAACCAGCTAACCATGGCATATGTGTTGGAACTGAAGTCCGCAGAAATGTAGCCCTCCAGGAGCAGCGTTGGCTAGCCATGCTGTAATGTATTTCTTGGTATGTTTCACAAAAAGTGATAGCAAAACTGTAATGTAACAATATCAGTCTTTTTGCAGAACCTATATTATAGAGTACCAACTCAATCAGCAAGCGATGACAGGCAGTTACCTTCACATGCACACTCTGTAAAAAAACGTTTGTGTCTTGCAGTGACACAAATGCACTTCTTGGTCAAAATGACGTCATAACAGTGAAGCCACGTTATGATATTGTTATTACCACACATTCTACTGTCTTGACTTTTGCTGCCTTCTTGGCCAGGTCACTCTTGTATTAAAAAAAAAAGTCTCAATGAGTTTTTACCTGGTTATATAAATGGAATCGATCCATTTATTCTGCTTATACTACAGTTACCATACCAAATGGATACAATAAAAAATGGTTTCATCCTTTGTTGTAATTAAAGGTTGCTGTATGAACAAAATATAAATCAAGAAAAAAAGCTTCAATTGTAAATGCCATGAAAAACATTGCTGTTTTAGAATACCATAAAATGTTTTATTGAATGTGATAATATATCAAAAGTGGGTTACACTTTATTTTAACATGTCGTTGTTACTGTGTAATTATACATTTAAGTGCTGAGTAATATTAATTAACTACATGTTTGGCTTAGGGTTACTTTCATGTAATTATGTATAATTTATTGTTATTATAATAGGAAGTACATGTAACGTGTAACAAGGACACCTTAAAATGAAGTGTTACCCAAAAGTGATACAACTTCATACCTAAAATTTTAAGCTGCAATAGTTGTGAATGAAAACAAATTCTGACTATTATTTACTCATGTAATATATTTTTTATAAAACCTTTGATTCAAGTGAATGTGGTCTTGAAAGGTTTTGTAATATTCACCTAATAAAGCCATTCTTTAATCAGCAGCTTACCAAATGAACGCACGTAATCCAGCTGCTTCAATGGCTTTTTTCTTTCTTAGATCTTTTTCTTCCTCATAGAAATCTTTTCCATTTCTCATTTTGCATTATCTTTGAAATTACAAAGGTATACTTATTTTTAACTTTGATAATGAAAGATTTGACATACCTGTATCATCATCATCATCATCTTCTTCTACGTCCATAAAATCTCCACCTTCGCGCTCAAGTTCATCTTCAAAGTCTTCTTCCATGCTGCCCAAAGAGACCTCCTCATCATCAAGGTCATCGTCATCATCGTCAGAATCTTCTCCATCTTGATCTCGACGTTTCTTGGACTTAGTCATCACATTGCTGCAACAAAGATAGTTTGGCCACTTTAAATGCTGTTAACATTACTGGATACAGATTTTAAAACTATTCATACAGATTTGTGTAACATAATTGATTCACTATTAAATCCAAACTTCACTATAAAGCGGAATGCAAAAGTAACTGCAATTTTAATGTATATGCAACTTCACTGCAGTGTTACCAATACACTGAAAAAAGCAATCATACAACACTTCCATTGACAGACTACACTAGAATGTCATAGCCTAACTACTCCAAAACTAACTCTTCACTCTGCACAAATTATAGGAGTAACTTCTGTACTCAAAATGTAAACAATTATGACCAACAATGAACTTAAATGTTTGCTCTATGAATGCAATTCAAAAACTGGATACAATGAGGTGGTACCATCGAACATCAAAAGGAAACTTAAGAGTAAATGTATAAAGTTGCTACAGCTGGGCGGTATATTGAGATTTTATAATATATTGATATAATTTTTGAAATGACACCAGATGAGGTAAAACCATTTTTTTGACACGTCCATTCCCTTATAAAAGAGCCCTGTATGACATGTCGAAAAAATAATGTCCGTGAATTAAGAAATTGATCACTTTTTATTCAATCGTTCCTTCAAAAAGTGAGAACATTATTTATTCTTAAATAATAAAAAACAAGAATCTAATAAGAAAATAATAGTCATGATTTAACTAAAGCAATCAAACTACAATGCAGGGATGAATTAATAATACTTGTTTCAAATAAAATGAATGATTAATAAAATAAATGATTTTTCTGGGGGTCAAGTACAAGGCTCAGTGGATTGGTCTACACATTGTTAACACAGGCCTAAAGTCTGGGATAGTTAAACTTATTTATTATTGCAGGTTTGCACATAAATTTGTGTTTGTATTCCCTGAGTGATGTTTAGATGCTATTTAAAGCTATACTAAATACATTCAGCCAACACTGATTTGTTTAATCTATGTTGATCTAAATCTAGATCTGTTGAAATTTGATGTTTTTCATCCATTTTCATTGCTATGGTTATCACTGACAATTATGTCAAATTTTTTAGTGACTAATGAAACAAAAATTTAGCGGATTCAGTCCTGCATTTAAATGCGGCTGCATGAAAAACAAAGGTTTTACTTAAATTGTTAATAGACTATATACAGAAAGCAAGTAAAGAATGCTCCTTGAAGCTGACTACACTGCACAACGAATCTCTAATTTACATTGTGTGTGCACTTTGTTGATTCTGAGAGAACTTGTGAGTTTAAACATGAGGACGTTATTAGTCCATAACTGCCCCTTCTTATTTTCATTGTTTTAGCTAAATCATAGCCACTTTTTATTTATTTGTTTCTTATTTTAGTTGGGGGTGAAATAATACAACATTAGTTTAAACTAAAATGATGGAAAAAATTAATTTAAAAAAAATCTTAATTCGTAGGTCGATATCTAATATTGCTAGACTTCGTTCTTCACTCTCTCAACATAGTACTGAAGTGCTTATTCATGCATTGGTTACATCTCGGATTGATTATTGTAATTCTCTTTTATTTGGCATCGATGAAAAACAACTTCATTGATTACAGTTAATCCAGAATTCAGCAGCTAGGATAGTTACCCGCTCACATACTTTTGATCATATATCTCCAATTCTTTTTCAGCTGCATTGGCTTCCTGTTCATTATCGTGTACATTACAAAATTTTACTTCTTACATACAAAGCTCTTCATAATTTGGCACCTCATTATCTTTCAGATCTTCTCCATTTGTACACTCCTCTGCACTCTTTGAGATCATCTTCTGCAGATTTATTGTCTGTTCCAAACTTCAAGATGAGTTACTTTGGTGGTAGGGCTTTTAGTTGTGCAGCGCCAAAGTTATGGAACTCTTTACCTTTGCACATTCGCCAGCTGGATTCAATTTCCCATTTTAAAGCTCAGATAAAAACGTATTTGTTTAGAATAGTTTTAATGATTTGCTTGTTTAATGTGTTGTTTTAATGCTTGCGTTTTATGTTTTGTTTTATACTGTACGGTGTCCTTGAGTGTCTTGAAAGACACCTATAAATAAAAGGTATTATTATTATCTTTTTCTCTTTCATCGTGTGCAGGAGTAGTTATCTGTTACCTGTTAAAAAGGACAATCTAAAAAATCTAAAATACGGTGTAGTACTGTGTAGCATACAGTAAAAGCTCACAGTCTTGACATTTACTATGCTGCTTGAATATTTTGATTCCATGCAAAAATATAATTTCATTAGAAATAACACATCAAAATGTTCTTTAATTTTATCTGCTTTTCCCCCACTTTTTCTATTCTTACATGCTGGCTCCTTATCAACTAGAACATAAGAAAATGGTGCTTTCGACCACACCTGCTGTGTCATTACTACACATGATGAAGTTGTCTAACAGTGTAAACAGTACTGGACATACCCTGCAAAGTCCAAGTCATCATCCTTGAACTCAGTGAAAAAGCTGACTCCTTCATAAGCATCTGAGGAGACAAAATTTTGGTCATGTTTCTCACTAGAAACTTTAAAATATAAAGAAAAACAGTGTCAGTTTCAGGGCATACCAAGCACCCTCTCAAATTCATCATCATCGACATCTTCCACACTCTCGTTGTCCTCGTTTCTGTTTGGTCTTTTCCACCGTTTCTCTGTATCTCGCTTCTTAAAGTACCTGAGTGACACATAACAGCATATTTACATTATTTTAGCCCTCTCTTGAATGACAACAGTCATTTGCATTTGATCAATGATTCTACTAACCTGTAGAAGAACACCTCATCCACAAGTATCTGACTCTCCTCTTTGGCCAGATATTCCTCACAGTTAACTGCACAAATAAATAAATGAATAGAAGAAATCTGTCCTGTTGTTCTTCCTCATAGCCTGTTATAAAAATACTTCTGGCTCTAAAATGTTACAGAAATTGTTATTATTTAATTAATCTACCAATAATGTCAAACTCACTCCCTTACTCCCAATTTTTATAACCTTTTTGGATATTTTAAGATTTGGTTACCTCGATGGAAGGACATAAACCTCTACTATTCCATTAAAAATATCTTAACCAAAAGTCTTATGTGTTTGGAACAGTGTGAGCGTGAATAAATGATGACAATTTTAATTTTTGGGTGAAGTAACTCTTTAAATCCCAAGATATATCTTTTAGTCTATGCTGTTTTCATTTGAAACAAAATTTCACTAAACATTATTTGTAGCGCTCCTCCCATCCAAAATCATCTTACTTTTGATAAGAATCAAAGTCTCAACTTTCAGATTCTGTGAATTTTTTCACAAAATTCAAACAATAGATATCGTTTTGGCGTTCTTTAATGTGGCGTTACAGATTGCTATAGCCGCACCAGTTTAAGTGGCAGCACAGAGCACACATGAACCAGTCATCTCTTCCTCTTTACTAGTTACAGCACGAAATATAATATACATGAATTAAGCAGTTTTTGTCCACAAAAAGATTTAAATAAAACAGCTTGTGAACAACATGTCATGTAATGCCACATTTATCTTGGGAAAGATATCCAGTGTTCGTAGTTCTGTTAGTTAGCTGAAAAAAAAAATCTCTAGAGAGAAGCTTATTTACTTTATCCCTTAATAATCGATGTAAATGTGAATAAATCTGTTAAGATTTTATAAAAATTAACTTATGTGCAATTTAAATATTTTTATTAAATCTTTGAAAAATAAAGCACACATAAGGTTTGCAGACTTTTTTTTTTTTTTTTGGATAATTTCCTTTCCAGCCAAGAATTTTTCACAATTTCTAGAGCTTTCACATTCCAGATATCCCCAAATCTTTGTAAAATTTGTTGGAGTGATGAAACAATTGAAACTGGCCAGCTCTCTAATTTCACAAATTTGAATATTATTAAATTAGAAAATAGCATAAGACAACACCTAGGTCATGTACCCCGAAGGTCGTGGGTTCGAGTCTCAGGTCCAGCAGGGATTGTAGGTGGGGAGAGTGAATAACCAGCACTCTCTCCACCCTCAATACCACGACTGAGGTGAGACCCTTGAGCAAGGCACCGAACCCCAACTGCTCCCCGGGCACCGCAGCATTGGCTGCTCACTGCTCCTGGTGTATGTTCACTACTGTGTGCGTGCACTTGGATGGGTTAAATGCAGAGCACAAATTCCGAGTATGGGTCACCATACTTGGCCACACACCACTTCGCTTTCCCTTTCCCTTTCAATACAGGACTCAGGTAATGACTGAATATTGTTGAACGTCCTCCTGTATTTGGGCTGCATCACTGTAGTATCTGTGTTTTCTAGAATGTAAAGGATAAATACAGCAAAATTAATGACGTCACCAGTTCAAGAGTCCAAAGTGCCACTTTGCAGAGTTTGCTTTGGATTCCTGAATACAAAACGATCTAAGAATCGGATAAGTGTGAAGTCCTGAAGCGGATCCCCCGTATACAGGATGAACTCTCCCTGTGGGTCAAATGAAGAATAAGTTGCTTAAAAAGCTGAAGTTTGAAAATTTCAAGTCATGCAGTCTAAATTTCACTTCCGTTCATCTAAGAAGATTAAGCCCCATTTACACTTAGACAAATGTTTGTTGCGATTAAGATTAGTCTGAGATGTGCAATCGTTTGAATGAGTTCCATTTAATTTATTAAATTCGATCACAATAAGCAAGTAAAAGCACCACAGGCAGTCATGTGCCATATTATCTGTAAGGCTTCAGCTAGTAATACAACAATTACCCTCAGACATAACATACAGAATTGTAAGCCAAGTTAACATCTCATATTGCATCAAGATCTATTCACGTTATGTTGTTTCGAGGTTTGTTATAATCTGAAACATCTGCTATAAATTGAGGTTTGTTATAATCTGAAACATCTGCTACAAGTAACAATATATCCAGCTTTCAATATATTGTGCAGTTACATCATTACATAAGCACAGCAAGCCTTCTGAAGAGACAAAATTACTTTGCAATTGATTACTGTTTTGATTTCTTTTGTATTAGACAGAAGGTGGCAGACCAAACAAGTTTGAATCTACATGAGGGTGAGTAAATGTTCATTTTTAGATGAACTCCTTGCAAGATCTCAGAAAGACTGTATTACTAACAACAGCAGCCTAAAACAATGTCTAAATAGTCATTTCACTACTGGTTTACCAAAAAACCATCATCATCAACCAAAGCATAAAATTATTTCAGAAGTGGATAAGGTAACTATGTTTTGATGACAAACTACAAAAGACAAACATTTTTTTTTCTGCGCAATGATAAATTGTTCAAAATAAGACCAGGGGTGTGTAACGAGATATCGTACCATTTTGACCTCAGGCTGAATTTAAACAAGAGAAAGTTGTTACCTGCAATAAAGTCTTAGCAAAAAGAGCCACAGAGGGATGGAAATGAAGGGACAGCTGAAAGAAAGAACATGACGTCAGAGCACAGATCACAGTGATAATCAGAAAAATGGAAAGACAGTTTTAGCCTCTGTACCTTCTGCAGTTCCCAGAGGGCTGTGTGATCTGCCCCGCAGTATAAAGGGCTCCTGTTCATGGGGTCATATGTCACCTTATTTAAAGTACCTGAAGACAAGAAAGGTTTGCAATAAAGAAAAAGGCCCATAAAAAGTGGCATGTGGAGACAGCTTTACAAAATCAGTAGGCCTGTCACAATAACAATAAATTGTACCAGAAATAATTGCGATAAATTGCATAATTGTTATTTTAAGACCATTTTATGTCACTAACTATGTACTCAAGTACTGGGAAGTGACAAAAATGATTGATCAGGAAAATTTAAATTCTGTGACTATATATACAGGTGCATCTCAATAAATTAGAATGTCGTTTCTTGTAACTTAGAATTTTTAAATTAGAATTTTTTTCTTGTAACTTATTTCAAAAAGTGAAACTTTCATATATTTTAGATTCATTACGTGTAAAGTAAAACATTTCAAAAGTTTTTTTGTTTTAATTTTGATGATTAGAGCTTACAGCTCATGAAAGTCAAAAATCAGTATCTCAAAATATTAGAATATTTACATTTGAGCTTCATTAAATGACCATCCCTACAGTATAAATTCTGGGTATCTCTTGTTCTTTGAAACCACAATAATGGGGAAGACTGCTGATTTGGCAGTGGTCCAGAAGACAATCATTGACACCCTCCACAAAGAGGGTAAGTGACAGAAGGTCATTACTGAAAGCGGTGTCTATTCACAGAGTGCTGTATCAAAGCATTTTAAATGCAAAGTTGACCGGAAGGAAGAAATTGGGTAGGAAAAGGTGCACAAGCAACAGGGATGACCGTAAGCTTGAGAATACTGTTAAGCAAAGCCGATTCAAACACTTTGGAGAGTTTCACAAGGAGTGGACTGAAGCTGGAGTCAGTGCATCAAGAGTCTCCACGCTCAGACGTCTTCAGGAAAAGGGCTAACAAGCCACTTCTGAAACAGAAACGACGTTGGAAGAATCTTACCTGGGCTACAGAGAAAAAGAACTGGACTGTTGCTCAGTGGTCCAAAGTCCTCTTTTCAGATAAAAGTAAATTTTGCATTTCATTTGGAAATCAAAGTCCCAGAGTCTGGAGGAAGAGTGGAGAGGCACAGAATCCAAGCTGCTTGAAGTCTAGTGTGAAGTTTCCACAGTAAGTGATGATTTGGGCTGCCATGTCATCTGCTGGTGTTGGACCACTGTGTTTTCTGAAGTCCACAGTCAAGGCAGCCATCTACCAGGAAATTTTAGATCACTTCATGATTCCGTCTGCTGACAAGCTTTATGGAGATGTTGATTTCATTTTCAGCAGGACTTGGCACCTGCCCACACTGCCAAATGTACCAAAAGCTGGTTCAATGACCATGGTGTTTCTGTGCTTGATTGGCCAGCAAACTCGCCTGACCTGAACCCCATAGAGAATCTATGTGGTATTGTCAAGAGGAAGATGATAGACACCAGACCCAACAATGCAGATGACCTGAAGGCCGCTATCAAAGCAACCTGGGCTTCCATTACACCTGAGCAGTGCCACAAACTGATCCCCTCCATGCCACGCTGAATTAAAGCAAAAGGAACCCCTACTAAGTATTGAGTACATATAGAGTAAATGAACATACTTTCCAGAGGGCCAACAATTCCCTAAAAAAATTTTTTATTGGTCTTATGAAGTATTCTAATTTGTTGAGATAGTGAATTGCTGGGTTTTTGTTAAATGTGAGCCTAAATCATCACAATTAAAAGAACCAAAGACTTAAACTACTTCAGGCTGTGTGCATTGAATTTATTTAATACACGAGTTTCACAATTTGAGTTGAATTACTGAAATAAATTAACTTTTCCATGACATTCTAATTTATTGAGATGCACCTGTATAAAAAAACATGCATTTAAACACAAATATTGTTAAAAAATTGTGTTGTGATAGGCATATACATGAGGCTCACCTTCCATGTTTTGATGATGTACCCATGATGCAGTGGGCTTCATCTGGCATTGCTTCACGCTCTGTATTTTTTCATCTTTGTCAGTATCCACAAATCTTTCCTCAGCAACACTGTTATCATCAGCATCCTCTTCAAAGTCCTGATACATCTCTTCCTTTTCATCCTGCAGAGATACTTTTTAGAAGCAGTAATAGACAAAACCAGAGCTCGTCCCTGTCTAAAGTTAACAAAATAAGCATCAACACAGCAGTACATAGGTAAGCAGACAAGAGACCATTTTTTTTTTTTTTTTTGGTATCTCCTCGTATAAAAAGAAAATCTCTGACTAAACAACAAAATATGCAGATTGTGAGGATATGTGTAGACTTACCCCCTCTTCCTGTAGCAGTAACTTCAGTCCTGGCTTGTTCTTCATCACCTCTGACACAAGGAATAATGCACCACATGCAAAGGCAGGGGTCTGTTCACAACTGACCTGAAGTAACCTTTTCACAAATGCCTTCACCCGTCTCAGCACTATGTCAGCTTTTAGAGACTTATACAAGAGGTTGAGAAACATGCTCTTTCTTGAACTTGATGATAATCCCGGGTCCAACAATTTTCTGTGGAAAACAAACAAATGATGTCTATAATGATGTCTGTGCCACTTTACCAATTCATTGGAAGACTTGCACAAAATTAATACCACATATCCATACAGAGCAAACTCATACATTTTCAAAATAAAATGCATCTCAGATTCTTTTACTTAATCAAAAATGTTTATGTACTAATAAAATAACAGATATTGGATTTTGCTGATGCAATAATACTTTGAATTCCTTCCTGTAACGAGACCGAATGAAGCCATAACAGTTTACATTGAATTAAATGCCAGATACCCCTTATTATGCAACCAAACTACCAATAATATTCAGAAAAAAGTTTTCATGCATCATACTGGACTATTAAAGTTGCAATGTAACGGAAGTAGCAACATTTCTTTCATATTGTGACACATCCGACAGTGGAAAAGAAAAAAAAAACAATAAGGCAGGGGTTCTACACATCGGCAATTCAATTCAATAGGAACAATGTTACTTTGTTTACATGTAAGTGGGAAAGGAAATGAATGAAAAGGATAAGGAGCCCTGCTGTGATTGTAATTGGCCGAGAGAGCTCAACACGCTGCAAATGAAAAAAAAACAAACAAAAACAAACATGCAAATTAAGAAAATATCTTCATCAGTTTGACAACACACTTGCAGCAAATACTCACAACACGACAAAATACAGAAGTGTGCTGCAAATACTAACCATAGTTAACCACAGTAAATATAACCACAGTTTTACTATAAATATCATGGTTAAGCTGTGACAAGTGTAGCAAAACCATGGTTAATTTGTGGTTACCATGGTTTAACTATAGTAACCATGTTTTTTTTTTTTTGGCTTTATTTGTAATTTGTTTGTTTGTGTTTAACACCATTCCAGCTTCTGTGGCTGTTTTCACAGCGAGAAATATTATGGCTGAATTATATCATGTTTTTACAATTTATTTTTGCTAAAAACTGTATTTGGCTTAACTCTGTTAAAAATCTCTTCAAAAGAGTTAATTAAATAAAGTTTTCTGGCTTTATTTGTAGCAAAACCATGGTTAATTTTTGTAAGGTTTCCGTTGTGGTCTGTGGTACTTGCAGCGCATTTCTGTATTTAATTGTGTTTTGAGTATTTGCAGCACATGTGCTGTCAAACTGATGAAGATGTTTTCTTAATTTGCTGGTGCTTTTTCTATTTGCATGTGTTTTCTGGAATGCTTAAACTCAATACTAAACTAAGAATCATTTTAATGTTAGTGTCTTTCTGCAGTATTGATTCACTTAAAGACTTTACATTCCCTTGTAAGACTGAAAATACTGCTCTGGTCAGGAAAACTTAGGAACTTCAACTTCAACCTTCAAATTCAAGCTCTTTACCGTTAGACGCCCAAATCATACTGCATATGTGTTTCTTCATTCTTCTTTAATAATCTTTATTTATACGAATCTGCTTTAATCTATTATATTTATATAAATTCATTAGCTTTTCTAATTAATACTGTATAAACAAAATAAAGATTTTAAGTGGTTAGAATTAAAAGGAGTGTTCAATAGCCATTTTTCCCTTTGGAATTGAGAATCGCCACTAGTATTTTACCGGGATTACAGACTACTGAAATGTCGGTAAATTGACAACGTGTACATAAAATAAAACTGTGCACCTACTAACAAAGTTTTTTTTTTTTTGTAACTCATCAGAAAAATAAAGACTGTTGGTTTACCTGTAGAGTGCTACATAATAGCGATCTGAAATGGTCTGTTGGGAGTCCATGACCTGAAAGAACAGCATAAGGGCTTGGACAGCAGTGTTGAATTTGACAATGTGCACTACTTTAAAAAGCGTGTCCAGCTGCTTGCACACATCGTTATCTCCAATCTGCGCGTACAGATATGCTCTGTTCACTCCTGTTAGCAGAGCGCTAAGCATTTTAGACTCAATATCCTTCTTCTTAACACATGCATTGAAAAACGTGATGTAGATTGGTGATAAGTTTGGCAGCCAAGTCTGCTTCGTCGTGGCTCAGAATTACTTGGTTTAGGAAACATGCGGCATAGTATTGAGCCTTGGAACTGATGTTGGGTCTGAACATGAGGCGCTCAACCTCACAGCACACCACGGTCTTCATGTTGGGGTGTTTGTGAAGCACTGTTTCCAGCAGGTGCGAGGCTTTGGAAGCAATTTTGTATTCAGGATCCCCCAATTTGTTGACAATCTGCACAAGAAGCACTTTCTCCTGCTCTGGCTGATTGCACAGCAGCTCGTAGGCGGTGGCAAGCGACCGCATTTTGGTGGCCTGGACTGTATCGCGAGCCAGTTCGTCTATTGCGGCGACAAAATCTGCTACATGAAGTTTCAGCAGGTGCTCAAAGTACCATAGGATGAGCCTGCGGTCTTGAGAGTCCCTATTTCCACTGGCTTTTTCCTCCAGCTGCTCAAAAGGATGCTGGGAGAAAGTGTGAAGCTTGCGATGCTTTGGAAGAAGATCAGTAAGCAGCAGCTCCTTAAGGGTATCCAAGGCCATAAGGCCTTGTCTGTGACTTCCTTTCTTTTTCACCAGAGACACAAGACTCTCAACGTGCTCGAGACTGTGAATTGGAGCATCCTGAATTAGCACAGTCATAGCTGCCATCCTATCGGCCAAAGTTCCAGTGGACACTACACTCTTCATCCAGGCAGAGTTGGCACCTTTCTGGAAGTTCTTCTTGTTTTTGTAGAGGGCAATTTCATTCTCATAAAGTTTCTGAGCCAAAGCCTTGTACTGAGAGACCAGTGACTCGCTCTGAGCCACAGACGTGCTCTCTGAGGTGTACTCTATATCGAACCACTTCCCCCCAAGTTTGATAAGCAGCGTTTGCCGTGGAATAAACTCAAACAAGTTTGTGTGTTTCTGTTTGGCCTTCTTCCCAGTAGCATGGCCAATTTCTGTAGATTGAACAGGGGTTTTCATATCTTCTGTTAAGGGTTTAACAGTACTTTTCACATCAAACTGTGAATCCTCTTTCATTTTGGAGCTTTTTGCCTTTTTTTCTCTTTTTTGGGTGCCTCTGAGGATGTTTCATCCTGTTCATCTTGAATGATTTGTTGCTCTGCATAACCACGGATGCCCAGCTTTGTTATGAAATCTTCCAGCTCTCCCTCGTCCAGATCATCAATTGCCCCTTTCTTTCCACCATTGATGAGCTCGGCAGAGTCACTGATGCAGGCCAGCATGACATAATCTGCCTGTGACAAGACAACAACACGTTACACTTTGTTATAATGAGAGGATTCCCGAACTTGCAGAACTCAACACTTGACAAAAACTCGGCATTTTGAGCGGTGAGTGGATTCTAACTTAAACACTTCTAGTCATTGCGTTCAAGAAATCAACGGTTATGTCTGTGATTGGCTACATTGCTCAACGCTGTAAATATGTTTCGCCAATATCAGATGGGGCTCCCCTGATTCCCCTGGGCCCTAAGCGGCCTCTTACCTCGCTTAGTGGTTAAGTCCGCCCCTGTGTACGAATGTAAGTAAGATAATCATTTAACACTGTAAACAGCTTCAGTGATTATAATGGGAGTTTTTGAGAGTGTTTGAACTCGTTAGACTCAAGTGAAAATGTTCCTTGATGATGTAAATGTTCTTTGCTCTCTTTCTGTAGGCTACAATAACAATGGTATAACTTACAGTGTTTTTATTAAATTCACATTAAATACAAAGTCAGTCGTATTAAAAATATTTTATGGCATGACACCCATATACTTAAGTAAAAAAGACGGGTTTTTATGCGTAGTTAATAGATTACACTATCAGACTACTTTGCCCATCGCCCATTGTAAGTCAACTGATATAATCTATAAAGGTGCAAAATGCATTTACTTACACATATTTGAGAATTGAGATATTTTGTGATATAACTACTTAACACTTTTGAGAATATTTCGAATAAAAAGGAAATAATAAATAAAACATAAGCCTATATCAGTTATACAGTGCTATCGTTGCTGCCCCCCCCCCCTCCCCACTTAACTCGTGCCCCCTCAAAAATAATGAGTGCAGGATGCCTCTGACACTACAATACAAAATTATTTGTCAAATAAATGAACAACTGAAACATGATGAAACATTCATTTGAACTGAAATTGTTATAGCTTATTCTAGAGATTGCAGTGATACATGACATGGTGAAAAATGACTGAATGAATAATACTGAAAGTAGGTTAAGATGAATTTTAAAAGTGTACCGCCTAAAAGCACAAGTGCCCCCCTTGCCATCTCCTTTTTGAACTTTTGCTATGGTCAGCGCTACAGAGCACCGAATACCTGGACATCCAGGCACAAGAACAGTTTCTTCCCCCAGGCAATACCTCATGAACAGTTAAATGTTCCCTCCATTGTGCAATAACCTTATAATTTTTTGTTACCACCCTACATCCTAGTAAATCCCTACATTCTATTCTATTCTATTCTATTCTATTCTATTTATAGCACACCTGAACATACAATTTATTTTCAATTTATTTTTCTGTTTTTTTGTTTATTTATGTATACATATGTGTATTTTTATTCACATCTTATTTTTTTATTATCTGTGTGTTGTTGTCTCTGTGTACTGGAAGCTTAGTACTCTTTACACCAATGGTCTACACTAATCACAAGCATGCAGAACTCAGCACAAAACAACTCTTTTTGTGCATTTTGAGGGTTGAGTGAATTCTAAAAACCTCTGATTGACCATTGCATTCAAGAAATTAACAGGTATGTCTGTGATTTGCAACATTTGCACAAAAAAACACGTTGATAATAAAAAACTTTGAAGCTCTCCAAAATTCATGGAAAGCATAGTTATGTTTATATTGCTATTTTGCATTTTCTCCATGCATTTCCAATTTGAATTACAACCTCTGGGAACTTATACTTTCATGAGTATATTTAGAGGGGGCTGCTTTGAGGACTCAAGCCCCTGCCCTTTTCCCAAAATTAACCAAAAGTGCCCCTCTCTCAACAATTATCAACAATAATATTGTGGTCAATCAAAAACAAAATGCATTTGAATTATAATTGTTATGACAATGTGTACAGAATTGCTCAAAACTCGGAAGTTACCTATTTATTTTTTTACTGAGACGTTGCGATTGTGTGAGTCTTAAACAAGCTCAATTGTCATTGTGAAGTGACAATGTGAAGTGGAGCACTATCTTCTTGGTCTCATTCATACATCTGCTGAAATTTTCAAGTAGGGATAACTGCAGGCTGGAGCAATGGGCGTGGTGAAAGGTTAGGGTGTGCCAAAAGGTAGGGGCGTGGAGAAAGGTCTTCATGATTGGTCGAATTCGCAAAACATTTTCAAACTTGAATATCTGAAGACCCGCCCATAATTTTGAGCTATGTAAGCAATATTAATCTTGATTGAATGAAATATTTTATAAATAAGAAATATTTTCTTAAATTACAATGCTAACATAAATGCCATTTTATAGTAAAAAGAAGTCTTTACCAATAACTAATGCTATTGTGATTGTGATGCATGGTATGATAAAACATCATAAGCAAAAGCATAGGTGTTCAAGAAAGCTGTCTAACTGTATATATATATATATATATATATATATATATATATATATACATATACACACACACACACACACACACAGACAGTATACATGTGCGTGTGTGTGACCCTGGACCACAAAAGTCATAAGGGTCAATTTTTTGAAATTGAGATTAATACATCATACAATATTTGGCTGAGATACAACTATTTGAAAATCTGGAATCTGAGGGTGCAAACAAATTAAAATAGTGAGAAAATGGCCTTTAAAGTTGTCCAAATGACGTTTTTAGCAATGCAAATTACTCAATCAAAAATTAAGTTTTGATATATTTATGGTATTAAATTTACAAAATATCTTCTAAATATGATCTTAAAGGTGCAGTTGGAGATCTCGGAAAATGCTAACTTTAGCCTGACAGCACTGAAAGCGAATGTCCCACCCACGCACCCACCCAATCGCCGTCCAAAGCCACGCCCCCTGAACGCACATACGCTCAAAGAGCAGAATACCAGAGACAACATTAAATTACTACAATAGGCTACATCAACGGTCCAGTTCAAAGCAAGCATATATGTTCCATACAAAGGGCATTAAAGTGTGCTAGACGTGAATTTAAATGGTATTTATTTACAGAGGTATATTATGTCACACTTCTCTAGTAAGTTTTGTGTGTGTGTGAAGATGCAGCGCAATCCGTGAATGAATGTTCCGAAGTGAAATAAACTTCAACGGATTTCCCCTGCTCAGGGAGAAGGGAGCAATGAACACTGTGTAAGTAAAGAGCAAAGAGGAATGCAGAACATTGTTTGAAGAGTTCCACAGCAGCCCTATTGGAAGCCACAGTGGAATATTTAAAACTGGAAAGGCATTGTTTGCATAGTCTCCTTTTAATGTGGTAGTTCATTCTGATTTGTAGCTGGCAAGATGTGCTACCCATTTCCACATCCTTTTTTAAGGTGGTATCGTTAGTTTTGAAGAAGAAGCTCATATCATGACAGCTTGAACTACCGGTAGCACATCCTGATATATCGTCAGAACACAGGTTGATGAAACTATCATCGTTGTCTAAATAAAGCCCAAGTGCCACC
Source organism: Tor tambroides (assembly GCA_021397915.2). Taxonomy (NCBI): domain Eukaryota; kingdom Metazoa; phylum Chordata; class Actinopteri; order Cypriniformes; family Cyprinidae; genus Tor; species Tor tambroides. The sequence goes on from JAFVLL020015995.1 coordinate 17,224, forward strand.
AACAAACCTCTTATATGGTGTAAGCATGCAAGCACTTCAAGTTCAAGAACATTAGAAGGACTTTATTTTTGCAATTATGCACACACACACACGCACACACACACACACACACACACACACACACACACACACACACACATATATATATATATATATATATATATATATATATATATAAAATCTTACTATAAAAATTGTTGAATCGGAATTAATCTGTATATAAATGCCTTTTTTTTTTTTTTTACATTTGAGTAGTTGCCACCGAGGAACTCTCCGCACATCCCTGCTGTAAGTACAGGTGCATCTCAATAAATTAGAATGTCGTGGAAAAGTTCATTTTTTCTTGTAAGTTATTTCAAAAAGTGAAACTTTCATATATTTTTGATTCATTGCATGTAAAGTAAAACATCTCAAAAGTTTTTTTTTGTTTTAATTTTGATGATTAGAGCTTACAGCTCATGAAAGTCAAAAATCAGTATCTCAAAATATTAGAATATTTACATTTGAGTTTCAATTAATGACCATCCCTACAGTATAAATTCCAGGTATCTCTTGTTCTTTGAAACCACAATAATGGGGAAGACGGCTGACTTGGCAATGATCCAGAAGACAGTCATTGACACCCTCCATAAAGAGGGTAAGTCACAGAAGGTCATTACAGAAATGTGTGGCTGTTTACAGAGTGCTGTATCAAAGCAAAGTTGACTGGAAGGAAGAATTTGGGTAGGAAAAGGTGCACAAGCAACGGGGATGACAACAAGCTTGAGAATACAGCCAAGCAAAGCTGATTCAAACACTTGTGAGAGCTTCACAAGCAGTGAACTGAAGCTGGAGTCAGTGCATCAAGAGTCACCACGCTCAGACGTCTTCAGGAAAAGGGCTACCAAGCCACTTCTGAACCAGAAACATCGTCAGAAGCGTCTTACCTGGGCTGTGGAGAAAAAGAACTGGACTGTTGCTCAGTGGTCCAAAGTCCTCTTTTCAGATGAAAGTAAATTTTGCATTTCATTTGGAAATCAAGGTCCCAGAGTCTGGAGGAAGACTGGAGAGGCACAGAATCCATGTTGCTTGAAGTCCAGTGTGAAGTTTCCACAGTCAGTGATGATTTGGGCTGCCATGTCATCTGCTGGTGTTGGTCCACTGTGTTTTCTGAAGTCCACAGTCAACACAACCATCTACCAGGAAATTTTAGAGCACTTCATGCTTCCTTCTGCTGACAAGCTTTATGGAGATGCTGATTTAATTTTCCAGTAGGACTTGGCACCTGCCCACACTGCCAAAGGTACCAAAAGCTGGTTCAATGACCATGGTGTTACTGTGCTTGATTGGCCAGCAAACTCGCCTGACCTGAACCCCATAGAGAATCTATGGGGTATTGTCAAGAGGAAGATGAGAGACACCAAACCCAACAATGCAGATGAGCTGAAGGCCACTGTCAAAGAAACCCTGGGCTTCCATACCACCTCAGCAGTGCCACAAACTGATCACCTCCATGCCACGCCGAATTGAGGCTTTAATTAAAGCAAAAGAAGCCCCTACCAAGTATTGAGTACATATACAGTAAATGAACGTACTTTCCAGAAGGCCAACAATTCACTAAAAATTTTTTTATTATTGGTCTTATGAAGTATTCTAATTTGTTGAGATTGGGCGAGTTGGGTTTTTGTTAAATGTGAGCCTAAATCATCACAATTAAAAGAACCAAAGACTTAAACTACTTCAGGCTGTGTGCATTGAATTTATTTAATACACAGGTTTCACAATTTGAGTTGAATTACTGAAATAAATGAATTTTTCCAAAACATTCTAATTTATTGAGATGCACCTGTATTAGTGTTTCTGTATATCCTGAGCTACTGTAGTTTGAGGCTGGATCCTTTCCATTTTCTGCAGCCTTTGGAGATGTGGAAAACTCTCTATTTAAACTTCAGCTTTGACTCCTGGTCTTTATTGTGCATATTGGTCTCTTTATGGGGTCAAAGGGGTATTCCCCAACAGCATATTTTGCTCTCTCTTTTTGTCTGTATACATGTGTGTGAACTTGATCTTTGGAGAACTTTGGGTGGGGCTGCTATACATTCAGGTACTGCTTTATGGTGTCATTGTTGTATTGAATGGCACAGTTGGGCCACAGGGTCTGATTCAGAGTACACTCCCTGTGAAAGAATGATTTCACCTTTAAAAGGTTAAAGGAAGTGGCTGTACTAAAGGAAGTGCATAGTACAATAAGCCAATGGTTTGGAAAAGGCTTTCACAGCTCATGGGTTTGCAAACACCAAAGCCCCCTGTTGGGTGGGTTAGCAGAAGAAAAAACCTTAGACTGTAAATAAATAAAGTTACTTGCATTTGGGGTGTAGTGGTTTAGAGCTGAATCCTGGCAGGGAAGCAAGACATGATTCAAAACATGAAGACAATATTCAAAACAACCATTTTTACTTCCATAAGGACTATAGATATCACTTGCTCAGATTTGGTGAGGTCACATTACAATGTAGCATACCACCGTTTGTTGTTTATATTTTAGTAAATATGTATTTTTGTAGCTTTTTTTAACATACTGATTAAAAATCATAATGGCCACTCATTTCTGGCAAAATGTAAGACAAAGAGACAAATCAATTCAAATTTCATTCACATTTATTTTGCTTTTAGTGTGCTCACATAAAATTTAGAACACCTTCAGCAGAGAAGTTTAATATCAATTTTGTAAGCAAAGTTACATTCAATCTCTAAGTCAAAGGTAAAAGCTTCTCCAATATTTACAAAAGAAAGAGACAAGATGCTACACAAACATTGCATCTGATAGGTTCCTTAATTTTGTCAAAAGACCACTGAAAAAGCATCATCCGTTGTAATCAAAAACCACAGTATAAACAGGAATACGTGTCACAGCTTGGTTTGAGTTCAAAAAAATGCTTCAATGGTCTGAGGATGACTTACAAAAACAGACTTGGTGATAGAAGAGCTGCATGTGCTTCTTGAGATCAAGATATCATTTGTACAATAATCACAGTTAAAACACCCCTTCTATACATACTTACACTTTAATAAGCTCATAGAACCAGCAATACACCATAAAGCATATGCAAATTGTTTTCCCACTGAATTCACAGACTGTTACAGCTAAAAAAGAGAGTGTTTGAAGTTCCCAGGACCTTTAAAATTGCGTTTTTAAACTTGGCATTGTAAATTAAATTGGCTTGTTATTAGGAAAAAAAAAAAAAAAAAAAATCACTTTAGTGTTGAAAACTGTAGTGGATGAATTGTTGGTTGTTCTGTTTTTGTACTACTACATGATAGTCTGTGGTGTAACGCGGAGTCATCAAGGGGCCAAAATGTAAAAACCCTCATTCCCAATCCCTGCACCCCTCTTTGACCCCTAAACCAGCTGCCTATAATCCACAGAGATGTCTATACATTTTCATAAATGTTTACATTGTTTTGTTTTGTATAAAAATGCAAAAATAAAAACAAATAAAAACAGTTAATACTGATGCAAAAAATATATGAGACAAATTCAAAATTTTCTGTATTATTCAACGTAGCCACCCATTTTTCGCAGCTCCAGGAATAGCCACAAAGGCAGAGTGAAATTTGGGGAGACGGGAAATGTATAAAAAAAGTAAAGACTAAAAAGATTTAAAATATTCCTTGTTGCAAACAAAGTTCTCTAATGTCTCATAACCTGGGACCACTCCACTGTACAACAGGGAAACATGCCTTGATTATCTGATGTTGTGTATTTCCCCCCTCTTTCTCTGTTGATCTGCACTGCGCACATTACTCTGTGGCAGATTCTGCATGGACCTCTGGACTGGATTCTGCTTCTTGGACAGCAGGAGTGGATTCCTCTGCTACAGGTGCTTCATCCTTAGAAGGAGCAGGCTCTGTCACCGCTGCTGACTCTGCGGGTTTCTCCTCCTCTTTGGACTCCTCAGGGGCAGGACTGGCAGCCTCGGGCTCCTCTACTGGTTTCTCCTCTGGTTTGGATTCTGCCTCCTCTTCTGGTTTGGCCTTCTCTTCTGAATCACCTCCTTCAACAGCTTCAGCTCCCTCAGTTTTGGCCTCCTCTCCGCCTTCTCCATCCCCCGTCTCCTTCTTGGTTTTCTTAAAAGAGAAGCCGCTTAACTTGAAGGACTTCTTAATAGAGAAGCGCTTCTTCTTCTTAGGCGTCTCAGTGCTTGTGGATGGAGTTGCGCCATCCTCGGCTTTTGTGGCCTCCTCTTCAGTGGGTGCGCTCTCTTCTGCGTTTGGTTTATCTCCTTCCACAGCCTCGACTTTTTCTCCCTCCTCAGCTGCTGCACTGCCGTTAGCGTGAACCTCTTCTTTCTCCTCTGCAGCCCCTGGAGATGCATCTCCATTCACTTTCACGTGGCCATTTTCCTAAAGCAAAACACAGACCATCATTACACAGCCATTATTAAGCCTGGCTTAACATGAGCACCACCAAGACAGACACAGGGCAGGCTGCATATACAAAAAAACAACTGTATGCACTGAAAGGGGATTGCTTCCATTTTATCCACATGATATGATCAAAGACTATTATGGGTAAACACTCTCATTCGTACGCGAAGCCTCGACGCATTGCACTGCCACCGCCACAAGTGGGCGCCGTTTGCCCATTAACGCTTGGAATAAACCGACGCGCCAAAAAAGCAAACGCCAACTGATCAGCACGTAATTATTGAACCTCATCACGCACGTCACCTGTACAAACACACACTGTATAAACGGCCATTACGGCACATCTTAATGTAATGATAAATACAACCGTTTTAATTGCTCTTATGTGGTTTCCACCAGTGGAAGAGTTCCATTGTGATATTGAAGCGTCCATCGAGCATCTGTGACTAAAGGCGTGGCGAGCCATTGTTACTCCAACAATCAACCCCCACTTCCCCCTGAAAGATCATTTTCAAGACGGCAGAAACAAAAATGCTAATTAAAAATAAATTATTCTCCACATCTCCTGGTTTGTTTAGATAAATGATTTTTAATTCACATCTTTAATTCTCCACAAAAATCCAACGCTCGTCAATTCTAAACAAAGGCTTTTCCTTGAAAACAACGCCAAAATTGGATTTCTCATCTAAAAGCAGTATATAAACAATTGAGCAACATTAAACATATTTAATTAAATTCAATACTCGTCGTAAAAACTGACAAAGCCTCTCTATTGGATTCGAAATTTGTTTAATCTGTGTGGTTGTTGAATTCGGGGCTCCAGCAGAACTCCGCGTTAGTATTCGCATAACAAACACCATACATAAATCACTTCTCTCATTAAATGGCCGGGTTTTACCTGTCCGTTAGCTTTGGAGGGTGAAGCCGCAGCCTCTCCAAGTTTTTCTGAAGCCGTTTCTCCCTTTCCAGCTGTCTTAGAGAATTGCGCTCCCATGCTTTCACTCCAACAAAGAGCTCAACAGATCCCAATACAGAACAAAGAGCAACAAGCCTCTTCCTTTGAATAAAACACTTGGCCAACGAGCGCACTACAAGTAGCGAACAAATCCAGTCTAGGAGAAGAAAAGCGTATAAAAAAAACCCCTGGAGGTGCAAGTAATTTTTTTAAATTCCCAAATTTGTGCCCGTGACACTGTAGACAGATCTGAAAATGGAGAAATTTCCCTGGTCACTAATAAGATGCGGAGTCCAACGCCCAACTGCACCGTTGAATGGGCATTAGACTCGATGACGTCACTCAAAGCCGTCGTCGTCCAATTAGAATAGACTCTCAGAGAGAGGGCGCGACTTAAATCTAAACCAGCCAATCGTAGCCGACCGTCTGAATGTGGGCGCGTCTTAAAAGTGTGAGGCAAACAATAGAAAGAGACAGATTGCTGTAGATATTAAAACCCTCTACAAAATAATCTTAAAGAATTCATATTTCCCAAATCGCGTGTCCTATGAAGGACCGCTGGAATGTTGAGTTTATCCCAGCGTCACAAATAGGGTTTCATCATGAAGTTTTTATCAAAATTATTTGAAACTTTTACATGAATAAAGAAGCAACTTTTTGTACTCTAGTTTTTGTGGTAGGCCAATAGTATTTATTTTTTGTATCTGGATAATCTGACAAACACTTCCCTCTCATTTATGTCAAATGTGATTGGTTAAAAAAAAAAAAAAAAAAAAAAAAATCTCTAGCGCTAAATCTGTGTAGGCTTGCGGTAGCCTAACATTTGAACTTTCTAAATGACAGAAATCTAGAAAGATAAAGAGAAAATTTCAGCACAAACAAAGTAAAAGGTACGTCTATTTAAGAAATCACTAAATTGCCCAAAATAATGTAATTTGTGCATAATATAACCACTTGTGGACGGGGACCTATATCATGGTCTCCAAGGGGCCACCAAGATTTGCAGTATTCCATGGCCTATAAAGTGAATAACATTGTTGTGTGTGCTAATGATGGATTTTTTTGGATCTTCCATTATAAATGATGTAGATATCCATCAACAAGTACTCTTTTTTTCATTTGTAAAGTCACACACTGTTGTTCATGTAAATAATTTGACAACACATGCAAAAAAGCTGGGGCAGTCAATCATCTACACAGTTCAATGTAGTTCAATGCTAAATAATGAATCTTTTTCACCAGTTTTGATGGCATGTTAATGGAGCACTTCACTTGAGATCTTGCTACTTGTTTTTTTATAGTATATTCAAAGACTGAATGGAAACTATAATTTCTTTTCCCATTGGAGAGGGAAGAACCGGGAGTGGTACAGTTTCCATGGTGATGCCTCAGACAGGGCTAGAGAGAAATAAAACAGAACTAGAGAGAAAGAGAAATGCATGTAACCGGGTTGAAATTACATAGGTAATTTCTGACTCACATTTTGCTGCGGCTCATCAAGCACAACTGATTCTTAATTGGTGCCACTTGGACTGTTAATCTGAACCACTCGCTATGTCAACTATCTAAGACTTTTTAAACAAGGTTAAACAAGGTTTGTTATGCAGTAGGCCTACTCACTGAAAAAAATAACTTGTAAGATTTACTTGAAAATATTCTCGTAACAATTTGCACTAACACATTTTAAGTAAATTTTACTGCTCTAATATCAGTTACAACTTACTTGCTATTATTAAGTAAAACATATTTACAGCTGAACTTAACATTCATGAAGAAATTGCATCTAATTGCACTAAGTAAATATTACTTAATTCTAATCTAGAAGTTGTGTTTTTTAATGTAATTAAATAAAGTTTATTTATTATTTTATAGACAGAAACCTTGCATTTATGAAAATATTAAGTAATCTTACTATGAAGTAAATAAGTAGATTTTACGATATATTTTTTGTTCGAGAATTCCCATTTACTTAGTTTTGAGTATATATTACTCCCTATGATTATGTAAACATTGCTAATTTCTTTTTGATTAAAATATCCACATAAACTGTATTAATTTAGTCTATACAAGGGGTTCCCAATTTCATGCAGAGTTTAGCTCTGAACCTAATCAAACACACCTGAATAAGCTAATCAAGGTCTTCAGGATTATTAGAGTTACAGGCGGTGAGTTTGATCAAGGTTGGAGCTGCTTGAGAGCCTCTGGTCTATACCTTTATCTAAATAAAAACTAAAATACAATTAAACACTTTATTTTCCCAACATTAATAAAAGTGAATCAGTCACATTCACATGACCTAGTAAAATCTGGACACAGGTTTTTAAAGCTGCATTCAGAAAAAAAAAAAAGTGTTATGCATGCATAGCTCTACTTGTAATATTTGGTCTATTGAAAATATAAAAAATTTAAGTATGAATGAATGCTACTTCAAGTGTCTGCTGTTCAGTAATACAATTCAATCTCCATTACCAACATGAACTGCATTTGCTGCACCATACACATTTTCAACACCAGGACGTACAGTATAAAAATATAGAAAAAATACTTTATTAGCAGAACAAGATGAGGTTTTAACCTGAGAGAGTTAGGTAGTATTGATAGAAACGTGTTCATAAGACTTTGCTTTTTTAACCAACAAATTACAGATGGAGTAAAAGTAAAGGTTTACACAACTGACAAGACTAGACTCGCATGAGAGTCTTTACACTTAAATGTTCAATGAAGTTGAGTACCAGCATAAAGAAGCATAAAAATACTTTTACTAACCACTTTCTATTCACACTTTTCAAAATTAGACCTATGAAACATAATCGCTGGTGGCAACAGGTGCTTTAGTGTTAGGTATGTTAGCTTAACATAGCGACAAAACATGACAATTTATGAGATTAATACAGTGTTATTGCTCTGAACTCACTCTATAAACTACGTCAGTCGAGTGTTTGAAATAACAGAAACTGACATTATGTTATCCACCTTACTTTTCCTATAAGAGCGGGTACGGCTATTTGTAAATTTAATATGTCTGGCTTCCGGTGTCATCCGCTTCCTGCTATTTTTAGCTGTACAAAACCGCTTGTTTTACGGCTTGATATTTCAAACTGGTGTGCCTTACCATATTATTTTAACGTATTACCTTAATTATGAACACACTGGTTTGTAGTGCAAACCATTTTACCATTTACTGCACTTTGTTATCTTCTCGTTATTTCCCTACAGCGCCTAATGAACCGGAAGTCTCCCGCATTGGCAGAAAACGGCTTACTTCCGCACTGAAAAATAAGGTGGATACTATGCGATTGTTTTATTTTAGTAACGTTAGTTAGCTAGCAGTTAAAACATTAAATAATTTCCAGTTATTTCCAATCGTGCTCAAGTTTTACGTGAAAATCAGTGCTTTGTGAAACTACTGAAAACATTTTTGCTGAAATATCAGTGACTGTGCGCAAGTTAACTTTAATGAGGTTATATGATTAAGATGAACGTTAATGTATAATGAGTCAAGTAAACAAGAATCAAACTATCGAATGCAAATGATCTGAAACAGAAAGGCAAACTTATCTTAAATACGAGAAAATCCAGCCATGCATCACCTCCATGACCCAGGGAGTGCTGAAGCTGCTCTTTCTTTCTTTGTGTTTAATTACCTCAGTCTGCTTCTTTTCAGCCGAGAACTGCTAAGATAGTGTCACTGAAGAGATGGAGTTGTTGAGAAAGCGCACTTTGTAGACTTCCCTCATCCAGCAAGGTTCAGCCAGAGATGGTGTTCCTAGGCCACTAACGTGACAGTGACATTCATGGGCTACCTAAGTGTGGTCCCAGTCCAGCTGTGACAAGGGTAGTCTTGGAGTGTTAGAAACCACCATGTCACCCTGGTGTTCATGTCCTTGGCCTTTGGAGAGCAGCCTGGACTTGGGTGAAGCTGTGGCCTAGAAGTAATATTACAACTCCAAGACTGTCCACATAATCTCCAGGGCTTCCCATTTCACAGCCTTCATTTTTGGTTTCAGACGCTGTTTATATGACTAGTAACCAGCTCCACTTGGCCCATTCCGAGTAGGAATAACAGGTGGCTCAAACTGGCAATAGTTCATAACCTCTAGCATCCATCACTAATGTGCCTCTTGAGGTCAAGGGAGCGAGGTTTACCTGCACAAGACTGATGCTTAACATCCTTAACTGGGCTTCAGGACTACATATAGGTTTTTTTTTTTAATGCAATTGTTGCAAGACAACTCTTAATACTAATCTCACAAAAGAACTAATCTTACAAAAATGCACCTTAAAAAAACAAAAAAATGTTAATAAAAAACACAAAATCACAAAGTTTTTTTTCCACAAAAAATTGTTTCAGTTATCTAAACATTTCATTCACAGTAACTGCCTTTCAGAATGTTATTGCTATCAAACCTTTCACTTGCCTCACTTCTTGTTCAGTTTAATGCATTTATCTATGATTTAATCCATTGGATATTGATGGTTAATTAGTGAATCATTTGGTAAATCTGTATGTTTATAATAATATAGATTCTGCATGGTATAATGAATTTACAGTATAAGCAATTTAAATCACACAATCACAATGTTCAAAGTGTGTTTTGATGACACACTGGACAGATAGTATTACAAACATTTTGGATTTTATGTCAATTACATAAGGTAATGTAAGTGTATTTTCTAAAGTTTTAACTATATAACATCTAATTTAAAACATACATACAGATTTAAAACATGTATCTTGCATTGTTGGCTGTTAAGTTAACTGTTTAAATTGTTAAAAGTACTAAAATGAAAGAAGATCATACTGTCATATTTTCATGATTAAACCAAATATTGCCATTAGATATTACAAATATGCTGTTTTAAAACAATGATTATGTGGAATGAAACTATAAGAGATAATATAAGAGATCTGGTTTTGAAAGATTGACTAGCAGTTTTACAAGTATGATCAGTTTGGAATTTTGCCTTTTTTCAAAATATAATGCACAAAAAAAAAAAGGATTAAAAAAAACCCTGTAATATCAAGGACAGTGGTAGGTTGAAGGGTTTATTCATTCATTCATTTATTCATTCATTGATTTTTTATTACTGACATTATTCTGAATTATCATTCTGAGTGATCACAAATTTTCTTAGGAGAATGGAACAATTTTGCAAACTAACACAAAGTTGAGTATTTTGCATGAAATGTAAATATGATGAAATTAACTCTATAAAGCATCATATTTGATACATTTCTAAGGCCTCTATAAAATCAACATGAACAAAACATTGCTGAAAAATCAAAAATCAATTCATATTTTTTAGTATGTAAAATGCCTTTTAGTATCATTCTAAAAATGTCCACCTTCATTTTTGTGAACTACACATAAGAATAACTTTCATATTTTTAGTTACATTTCAAGGTGAACGTTTAATGGACTGAAGCAATTTAGGCTTACCCACCCACAATAAATTTTGCCATTTTGCTTTACATTAATGAAGTCAAAAATCTCTTGCAGGTCAATTGGCTCTTCTAAATGTTCTTTTTGATCTTGAGTTAACTGAGTAAATGTTCAAATCATTCAAATAAGCTGCCATGCCTGATATATCTTCTGGACAGCTGGAATAAGTTTAAATAATATTTTTAAATGTCATTAATTTATTTACAGTTTACTGTAATCATCAGAATTAATCTGGCCTGTCTTTTCCCCAGCTTCATAAAAGTGCAAATCGGAAAACCTGACCAATCCAGGTTTTCAGAGTCTTGTATGATCAGTTTTTATTTATTTATTTATTTATTTATTTATTTTTAAGGTGAGTGACGATATAAGCTCTTTTAACTGGTCCATTCATACCTTTCACATTTCGGATAGTAAATTGAATTACAGACACTCCTTTTTTCCTATATGTATCTCACATTAATTAGTCAATATACTCTATATCACCATATACAAGTAATTCTAAGTATGTAATGTGAATTTGTAAAGAATTAGACAGTCTCTAATGAGGGGCAAGCAGGTAAGAAGGAAGAGAGAGAGAAAGAGAGAGAGAGAAAAAAACTTAGCGGTTGCTAACAAAACGTCCTTTGTGCCTCTAGGGGGCACCCCAACCATCTGAAATGTTTTCAGTGTTTCAGAATGTGATTATACATAAAGTTTTCTTTGCTTAATGGAGTACCACCCTGCATCCCAGTGTGCATACTTTCCATCCAAGTAGTAGGTGGGATTAGAATAAGCATTTCTCAAAGCATAGTATTTTGAAAAGAGTATGCTAAAAGTCCCTGGAAGATTTACTATTACTGGTAGATTTTTTAAATGTGGATCCATGCACACTCAACTAATTCGGTTGATTCGGTTCAAAACTACAAACATGAATAGAATGAACGACAAACATCGTGGAAGAGTGTGAGACTGATGGTTAAGCAGAGATGCCCTGAAAGCCATAACAAACCATTAACTACAACTTTTGCCTCAATAAACTCCTAATTTGCTGCTTATTAATATTTAATAGTAAGTTTAGGTATTGGGTATGATTAGGGATGTAGAATATGGTCATGCAGAATATGTGCTTTATAAGTACTAATAAACAGCCAATATGGTATTAATAGGCGACTAGTTAATAGTGAGAATTGGTCCCTATACTAAAGTGTTACCAAAATATCTAACCTGATGAAAAATATTTATTTGATGTTACTTGGGTTATATTTTTATTTTTTTTTAGGCTGAAACAGTTCTACTCAGCCGATATCAAGTCTGTTCTGTGCAAATCAATAACTGTCTGGTTTGGCTCAGTGTTGACAAAATCAGACACCAGAAGATTACAGAGAACGGTTCGGACTGCCGAGAGGATTATTGGTGCTCCCCTGCCCACCCTTCAAGAACTGTATACAGTGCCCTCCACTAATATTGGCACCCTTGGTAAATATGAGCAAAGGCGGCTGTGAAATAAATCTGCATTGTTTATCCTTTTGATCTTTCATTCAAAAAATTCACAAAATTCTAACCTATCATTGAAGTAAAACAATTGAATGGGGGGAAAATATCACTGTGAAATAAATGCTTTCTCTGGTTCATGTTGGCCACAATTATTGGCACCCAATTATTGCAACATCCTTTTCCCATGATAACAGTTCTGAGTTTTCTCCTATAATGCCTGATGATTTTGGAGAAAACCTGATAAGAGATCAGAGACCATTCCTTCATCCAGAATCTCTCCAGATCCTTCAGATTCATAGCTCCATGTTAGTACTTCTTCTCTTCAGTTCACCTCACTCATTTTCTATAGGGCTCAGGTCAGAGGACAGGGACAGCCATGGTAAAAGATTCATTTTGTGCTCATTGACCCATATTTGTGTTTAGTTTTTTGGATTGTTGTCCTGGTGGAAGATCCAAACACGGCCCATTATAAGATTTCTAACAGAGGCAGTCAGGTTTAGATTTTTTATCTGTTGGTATTTGATAGAATCCATGATGCCATGCATCTGAACGAGATGTCCAGGACCTCCGGCAGAAAAACAGGCCCACAACATTAAAGATCCAGCAGTATATTTAACCGTGGACATGGGGTACTTTTTTTATCCCTGTTTGTACTAAACTCATCTGGTGGGTTTGCTGCTAAAAAGCTCTTCCTTTTTTTTTTAGTTTCACGTGACCATAGAAGCCAGTGCCATTTGAAGTTCCAGTCGTGTCTGACAACTGAATATGCTGGAGTTTGTTTTTGGATGAGCTAGGAGAATTTTTCTTGAAACCCTCCCGAACAACATGTGGTGATGTAGGGGCTGTTTGATTTTTTTTTTTTTAAGGTTTTCTGACTCCGAGACTCAACTAATCTCTACAGTTCTCCAGCTGTGATCCTTGGAGAGTCTTTAGCCACTCAAACTCTCCTCCTCACCGTGCATTAGGACGATATAGACACATGTCTTCTTCAAGGCAGATTTTTAACATTTTTAGTTGATTGGAACCTCTTAATTATTGCCCTGATGATGAAAATGGGGATTTTCAATGCTTTAACTATTTTCTTACAGCCACTTTCTAATTTGTGATGCTCAGCAATCTTGTTCTGCACATCAGAACTATATTCTTAGGTTTTACTCCTTGTGATGGATGATTAAGGGAAGCTGACATTTGTGTTCCTCATATTTATAATCCTGTGGAACAGAAGTCATGGCTGGACATTTTCATGCTCCTAATCACCCTGGTGTGCTAAAAATGTAAATATGAATGGGAATATACTTCAGAGATATTTTACTCATAAGGATTTCTAGGGGTGCCAATAATTGTGGCCAACATTCATTGGAGAAAAACATTTATTTCATCATGAGATTTTCTCCCCATTTTCAATTGTTTTACTTCAATGATAGGTTAGAATTTTGTGAATTTTTTGAATGAAAGATCAAAAGGATAAACAATGCAGATTTATTTTCACAGCTCCCTTTGCTCATATTTACCAAGGGTGCCAATATTAGTGGAGGGCACTGTACATCTAGAGTGAGGAAAAGGGCTCAGAAAATCACTCTGGATGCCTCACATCCAAGTTATCCCCTTTTTGAACTTTTGCCATCTAGCTGGATGCCATCAGAGCCCCAAATTCCAGGACAGCCAGGCACAAAAACAGTTTCTACCCCCAGGCAATCTACCTTATGAACAGTCAAATGGTCCCCACATTATGCAAAAAAAAAAGTGCAATAACCTCATTCTATTCCATTCCATTCATCATCTATAGCACAACTGTACATGGGTCAAAGACGTAAAGATGTCCGCATCAAAAGAAATTTACAAAAATGATTTTATGTCCATAGAAAGCACATTAAATGTAAGTAAAGTGTCTACTTTTAAGGTTTTAAATATGTTTTTGTAGAATAAAATGTCAAAATATGGTTGAAATAATGTTACATTGTCATTCAGTGTAACACAATATTTTTGTAAAAAATCAAACAACATGCTTATTTTGACTCATAGCTATTAAAATATATAAAATAATAAGGGAGCATATTAAATTGTATTGTGTTTTAAATGAGTAAAAATTCTTACTGACAAACAGGGAAAACCTAGGATAGTGGCACATTTTAAAAATGTAAAATTACAACTAATTAGTATCTGGGGTGAAAGTAATTAATATTTTAATATGCCATAAATTGATTTTTGTTGTAAATATGCCTGACAAGACTGTTACACTGAATGCTATTTTAGTGGGTGTCTTCTGTAAATCAGGGAAAAATGTATGATATTTATTTTGTACTCAGACAAACAAAAACAAAATTGTAATTGAATTAAGCAGAAAACATTTTATTTTTGGGGGGAAAAACAACAACAATTAAAGCAGTATTACACTTATTGTTTTTATGCTTAAACCCTTTTTCATCTTTGACCCACATACAATTGATTTATTTTATATATATTTGTCAACAACATTGTGAACTTTGATAAAGAAATGATTACTAATAAAGATATTGAACATTAACTATTAAATGCATCATTTTGAAAAAACAAAAACAAAAAACAGTGCAAGCAGTTTAAATTTAATTAATTAAAATGTGGAGTATGAGGATTTTAACTGCGACAAGTGTCACAAGTTGGCAGAGTAGTTGAGGCAAGAATCAAAATACAGTGACATTTTATAAAGCAAAAGCCTACTTTTCTGCTACACACTCAAAAGTATCTTTTTCACAAAAAGAGTACATAGTTTTATGTATAACTAATTAAATTGGGACACACTTTTGATAGTGTTTGTGTAAAGTTTTTGTAAGATGCACATTTCTTTGAAAGGGTAGGTCTGAGACTGGATTGATTCTGATCTTAATATTCAGACTTTTTCTTAAAATCAGTGGAAGCACATCACAGATGGATGTGGTTTATTGCCACCTGGCTGCTTTTCACTGGGCAATCTGTGATCTCTCTCAAAAGTTGGTGGCTTGTAAAAACCTCCAAGCAGCATTTAAGTGATTTTAATGCAAATATAATGGTGTCTTGACTGTTTTCTCTCATGGTCAAATCATTTTGAAAACCACCCGCAGTCTCCTGAAGTAAATTTACCTATTCCTGAATCAGGGAAGAAATATCCGCTCTAATACTAATTTGCTGTTTTCTATTTGTTGTGTAAAAGTTTTAATTTTAAAGGAAAGACTGTAACAGATACACACTAGCACAGAAAATACTGGACAATTAACAAAACCATACATAGGGCCTGAATATCAAGGAGATTACGAAGAGAGGCAGGTGAACATAATCAGTAACCATAATAAAAAATGAGTAGGGAGTGAGGCAAACAGGAACAAAATAAAGGGAAACCAGGACATACAAACTATGAGTCCATGAAAAACAAACTGAAACGGACACTAAACTTGTCTCATTAGATCAGGGATGCCCAAACTCGGTCCTGGAGGGCCAGTGTCCTGCAGAGTTTAGTTCCAACCCCAATTAAACACACCTGAACCAGCTAATCAAGCTCTTACTAGGCATACTGGAAACTTCCAGGCAGGTGTGTTGAGGCAAGTTGGAGCTAAAGTCTGCAGGACACCGGCCCTCCAGGACCGAGTTTGGGCACCCCTGCATTAGATGAACTCACAAGAGCGCTAATGAATTCTACACCATAGTTCTAAACATCTGTCTCACTGAGAGGTGAAGCAGGCTGTGGGGTTGAAAGGTCAGAAGTCACAGAGGTGGAAGGCTGTCGTCAGTATTATAATTCGAGTGCTGCTACAGAGTTCCTGCCTCTATGAGATCATTTCATGTAGTACAGTAGGCACAATGTATGTGACAGCAGCTGCTTGTTCATGATCTGACCTTTGACCTTGAATACTGTTTGCTCCTCCAGATGAATGGACTCACTGACAGTCATTTCAAAGCATTCTTCTGTCAGTCTACAGTACTGTCTGTTCTTTATTCCATTACTGTGGTCACACACACACACACACACAAATAAATGACTTACCGCTGTGCATTATGGTCTATTTTCTCTTTTTCCGATCCCTCACATCTGCTATTAATTAGAGCAGACTGTATCTAAATTCCTTTTCTAGTTCCAAAAGAAAAACAATTCCACAACCCATGAGAGTGAGCAAAACAGAGAGTTAACATTCCATCCCTCCAGATCAACAACAAATCCTCCAAATCTGAGCCAAATGATTGAAAACAGGATCCACGGAACTATACAGTTCAGACTTTAAAAATGTGTGGTTAGAATTTCGAAAATTGACCAAAACGTCTGGGATTTAGCTTTGTTTTCTTATCGACATTGTCAGACCATGTCCTGTGTTTCCCTCCCTCTTGTGCCCATATTTGGTTTTTCCTGTTCCTGTCCCCTTTCAGTTCATTTAGTCCCAGCCGTGTTTAATTTGATTCCAGGTGTGTCTTGTCTTCCTCTTATTAAGTGGTGTATTTATAGTGTGTTCTGCCCCTTGTTTCCTGTCGGCTGTTAAATGTCATCTCCCCGTTCACTCCGTGTGTTTCTATGTTTGATTCCTGTGGATTATTAAAAGACTGTTATATTTCAATACTCCTGCGTTTCCTCGTTCCTGTGTGAGACCGTGACAGAACAGCCGACCATACCGAAAGTGAGCGGCGCTCACAGTTCCCGAGTTAAGGCCAGTGAGGGCTCCTGTTCCTGAGTTACCAGAAGTTAAGCCCAGTGAGGGCTCCTGTTCCCGAGTTTAGCCCACGGAGGGCTCCTGATTTCCCCGTTTAGCCCACGGAGGGCTCCTTTTCCCGAGTTTAGCCCACGGAGGGCTCCTGATGCTCCTGACCCAACCCCCCCCCGTTAAGCCCCGTAAGCTTAGGTAGTATGGCTCCAGCTATAGAGGCTGGGGCTGCGGCCTCGGAGGCAGATCCGCCATGGCCTCCCGAATCTCCAGATCCGCCATGGCCTCCCGAGTCCCCTGTCCCGTGAGGCCTCCAGAGTGCCCCCCACCCTCCCCGTTGGATGTTGTACGGCGCGAGGACGCGCCTTCCGGAGGGGGCGTGATGTCAGACCTGTGTTCCCATGTCCTGTGTTTCCCTCCCTCTTGTGCCCATATTTGTTTTTTCCTGTTCCTGTCCCCTTTCAGTTCATTTAGTCCCAGCCATGTTTAATTTGATTCCAGGTGTGTCTTGTCTTCCTCTTAAAGGAACACTCCACTTTTTTTGGAAATAGGCTCATTTTACAACTCCCGTAGAGTGAAACAGATGAGTTTTACCGTTTTTGAATCCATTCAGCCGATCTCTGGGTCTGGCGGTAGCACTTTTAGCTTAGCTTAGCATAGATCATTGAATCAGATTAGACCATTAGCATCGCGATCAAAAATGACCAAAGAGTTACAATATTTTTCCTATTTAAAGCCTATATCATAGGCTACTGAGCTGGGGACTACTTTCAGAGGCTGCGTCATATCATTGCGCCTGCTGCACCCATGGTACGGCAGCAAATTTCCTTGATTATTACGCCGGAATGAGAGTATAGTTCCTAGCCATATCAGCCTAGAAAATCGCAACTTTTCATTTTTCAGCTGTGGTCTTAGTACACGATGTAACTACAGGAGAGTCAAGCTTTAAATAGGAAAAAATATTGTAACTCTTTGGTCATTTTTGATCGCGATATAATGGTCTAATCTGATTCAATGATCTATGCTAAGCTAAGCTAAAAGTGCTACCGCCAGACCCGGAGATCGGCTGAATGGATTCAAAAACGGTAAAACTCATCTGTTTAACTCTAGGGGAGTTGTAAAATGAGCCTATTTCCAAAAAAAGTGGAGTGTTCCTTTAAGTTGTGTATTTATAGTGTGTTCTGCCCCTTGTTTCCTGTCGGCTGTTAAATGTCATCTCCCCCGTTCACTCCGTGTGTTTCTGTGTTTGATTCCTGTGGATTATTAAAAGACCGTTATATTTCAATACTCCTGCGTTTCCTCGTTCCTGTGTGAGACCGTAACAGACATACTCTTTACAGACATCAGTATTTTTTTTTTTTCACAGTTTTTTTTTCACATTCAAATTTCAGACTAATAGTAGTGGTCTTAAAGGAGTGTGAATTATTGAATGTCCATTTGTACTGTACTTCAAATCTCAAGTCTTCAAATGTACTTAAAGAGAGCACCCTTTTATGACTGCTTCTTAACACACTTAAGTATACTTTTAAAAAGTGAGTTTTTTTTAATGTCAAAAGTTAAAATACATTTTAAATTATGATGTTTTAATATTCTTTTGTTATGCTTTGAAGTAGGTCTACACGTACTTTGTGTTGACTAACATATGTTCTATTTCATGAATATTATAAAACAAACACACTCAAACCATAGAAATATATGCACACTTATATAATCACCAATGGAGCCTGAATGTCATAGAGGAAAACTGCACCCAAACAAAATCTTATTGAAAGCTAATTTTAAGATATTAACCTTGATTTTGGAACATGACTTGAAAACAACTGGAGTTTTAGAGTCCAACATGTTTTGTAAAATAAGTATTTTATATAAAATATTAAAATGACAATTTTTTTACATTTTATATTTTCATAAGCTTAAACTTCTATAACTTTTTAAATGCTACCTTTTTAACTACAAAAATCTGTTACGTGTCTACTTTAAAGTTGAAAATTTCATTTTCAGTGTTACGTTCAAAAAGTGGGACTGGACATTAATATATTTTAAATGTACTAAAGTACAACCTCAAAATTTTTAAATTCATGATATACAAGTTTTCATAAAAATGACACTGAGGTATAGTTTAGTTTACCATAAATGTTTGTCAGTACATTCAGCAGTACACTTTAAAGACAACAGAAAGCAATTATGGATTTACATATAAAGATACTTAAGTCCATCAAAAAAAGCACTCTAAATTTCAGTTAATTATATTTAATCTGTATTATAAGTGTTCCTTTTAAAAGTGTGCCAAAGTGTACTTCTTTTTCACTTGGGTAAAGTGTATTTAACCTAGCAATACTTAAATACATAAATACTTAAAATTTGATAAAATATGTCTCTTAAAAATCTAAAATCTAAAAAAAAAAAAAACACCCCATGCTTTTGCTGATGTCACATCCAGCTGCAGATTCATAAATCCATTTCCTGTTTTTTCAGGTGTGCAGAGAAGCAGAAGAAAAGACTCTCAGATCTCCCCACCCCCTTTTCCAGAATAGGGCTGTGTCTTTACAGTTCCTTCCTCAGATACTCTGCTAAAAAACATGTTTGGTTTTGATTATCGTGGTGCTGAATGCGTTTTAAACCATAAGTTAGTTTAAACTTCTGATATAAGGTTTTCTGAGCGCACACATCCAAAGCACAGGCACAGAAAGTGGCTGTCACACAGCATGTGAGTACTAAACTAAGTTCTCTTTCATGTCTTATTGCGCTTAAACTGTCAAATACACACAAGTTTATGTTAACACAAGTTACCAAAAAAGTCAGTTATGTCTGTGAAGGTGAACAGCTAGGCTGGGACTCTAAATAGTGCTCTGTGCTCACCAGTGCAGCAAAAGACAGAACAGTTAGTGGAAACATGCAGATTAAGGGGCGGTAATATTATAATAAGATCCCCTTTCTATGTCATGGGGGGAGAGAAATCTGAGTGGCTAATTTTTTCACAAAGTTACAGAGAAAGGTTTACAAACTGGGTTGGCAGATGCACTGGGAACCCGATTATAGCTTTTAAACATGGAAAAAGTCAGAGTTTCATGATACTGTATGTCACCTTTAATGTGAAACTTTGAGTGTTCCATTCATATTCTGGCCATCTGCGTGCCTTATATTGTACATTTTATTAATAAACTGCATATTGAATTTGGTCTTTTAATATCAATATCATATTGGTCTTTTAATGTCTTAATGCATTAAACCATAAAAAGTGTTTATGGTTTTCTATGGGAGGAAAGCGCTTAACGAGAGACTTTAATAAACAACAACAGCCATCATAAAAGTTGGTAGGCAATTCAGTCAAAAGTACAAATGCAGCGTTCTGATATACAGCATTAATGTTACATAAAATATACAGTAGCGTGATGAGATCTTGCCCTCAGCCAAAACTATTTGCTCTGGAACAAATAATAGATTAATGAGACCAAACACTGCCCATTAAATTTACCCAAAACAACTACAATAGAGACATCAGAGCCAGCAGCAAATTCCAGAAGAGCTAGCTGAAAACGTCTACGAAAACGTCAAAGCAAATTTTCATATAGACGTTATCTTTATCAACAAACTGAATATCTGAAGTCCAATCAAGTACATTCTTGTGTAAAAACTCTTAAAACTACAATCTGTGACACAAAAACAGTATTATTTTTTAAATTAGAGTGGATTTGGCCGCCCGCCATGACACTCACTGTCAGAAAAACCACAAATGGAGCAATACAAATGGTGAAACGGTTGGAGTTCTGTTATCACTAGAATATCACACTCTTATCAGCCTAACAGATTCAAAGACCAGAAAGAACTGTTGTGTGTGTGTGTGTGTGTGTGTGTGTGTGTGTGTGTATATATATATATATATATATATAAAATCATAGTATGCAAAATTAAACTCTACATACTTTGTATATTAAAAAGAAGTTCTGTCTGTATCCCATAGATTTCTATTGTATTTACAATACTTTAAACACATACTTGCTATGGGGCAGTGTTAAAAATATTGTCTGCCACATGCCACAAATGCTGTTGATAGAGCTTAAAGAGATAGTTCACCCAAAAAAATAAAAATTTTATTTACATTGTTTACTTACTCTTATGTCATTACAAGGCTGGAGCAAAAATATTTTTAAAAATGGGCATGCTATTTGGTTACCAACATTCCTTATAGTATCTTCTCTTGTGCGCCAAAGAATAAAGAAAATCCTAAATGTTGGTAACAACATGAGGTGATGTAAATGATGACAGAATTGTCATTTTGGGTGAATTATCCCTTTAATTTATTTTTCCAGGTTTATTTTGTTTTCTTTATTTTATGTGGATATTGTTTTGCAGATTCTTCCTATACATATGCTGTTACATACATACAGTGCCCTCCATAAGTATTGGAACAGTAAAGACAAAATTGCTCTGTTGGCTGTGGAGTGAAGACATTTGCAAATATGATTAAAAGATGAAT
>JAFVLL020015996.1:0-10497 GCA_021397915.2 Tor tambroides
CAGCCCCAGTGGATAGAGAGCTGATCCCACCTCGCTCTAACACTGCCACCCTGACACCAGAGAGTCAGTGCCATGTTTCGACCGTGTGAAATCTCACACTGCCCGTTACTCGGGGCCACGGAGGCTCAATGTGTTGGCAGAGCTCACTCCAGCCTTTCTGATCTAGAACTACTTTCTGCACCTTGATCCAATAAAAACTACAAAAAAGATCTGAGATCACTGCAAAATTGTGCCTAATCGTATCCAGGCACAAAGTAGCTGTCTGTTCCCATCGTTCCATGGACACCAGCGGATGAACTCCATTCAGAATTTATCAGCAGGCCTCTCTGCAGATCTCTGGGTAAATGCTTTAATTAAACTGGAGCCTTGCATCAAAAGCTGCATTCAGGGATGTCAATCAGCACCAGCAGGATGGAGTGAAACCAGATCGTGGCCTTATCACAGAGATGTAGTGACCAGGGCCTCTGTAGCCATTGTTACAGTCTGCCAGTCCACAGGAACGTGTAACTAAAGTCACCCAGCCTCATTGTGCTACTAGTAAGCAATATGTTCCACTGTGTGATGGGTGAAGACATCAACACAGATTCTTTTCACTGGTGTTTGTGGCATCTGCTTTGAGGGAAAAACGATGTGTAATGCGCAATGTTGCAACATCTCATTTAATGTTCTATACTTTAAGGGCTTGTTCATCTAAAAATGAAAATTTGGTCATCATTTACTCATCCTTATGTCGTTCCAAACATGTATGACTGACTTTTTTAGTGAAACACACACATTCACACACAAACATATTTTGAAGAATGTTTCAAGTGTTTTGACCATACACTGGGTTAAATATGGACAGAACCAGCAACTGGGTTGTTTTGACCTAGCAGTTGGGTTAAATTTTTAACCCAACCTTCTGGATAGCAACCAAACTGCTGGGTCAAAACAACCCAATCGCTGGTTCTGTCCATATTTTCCCCAGTGCTGGGTTGTATTTAACCCAGCATTTTTTAGAGTGTATAATGGGAAATAACTGTGTGAAAAACAACATTGGACCCCAGTGACTTTTATTGTATGGACAAAAATACAAAATGAGTCATTCTTCACACTCACAAAAAAAGTGCATGTCTGTAAAGACATGAGGCTGTGTAAATGATGATTTTCATTTTTGGGTGAACTATTAAAATGAGCTCTCAATCATGTTGTGTAAAATATGATGCAAATATATTAAACTAGTCATTTAATCAGACCCAACAAGCTGTAATTACTTGTAATCTGATAACATTAATCTACAAGATAGTGTGTAGCTCTAATAGGTCTTGCAACTTCTGGTAGTTACAGTTATCAGTATAGCAAATTCCTGTCAATGGGGGCAAAATAAAAAATAAATAAATAAATAAACAATTATTGAAAACATACCTATTGATTAAAACGTGTTAGCTAGCATTACCATGCCTTGGATAAGCATTAGCATTTGCTGGATTAACAGTGGTCTCTGCTGGCCTCTACTGGACAAAAATAAAGTGCTAAAGAAATAACTAAATAAATGCATCAGTAAATAAATACTTAAATGCTGTGATCATATGCTTCAAACTGAGACAACTTCTGGTGGCAAAATTTGGACTCGTGTGTCTGCTGACTTGACTTTGACTTGACTAATTTATATTTATTATTGTTATTCAAGAAAATACATCTGTGGTTCTCAGTCAAGTGTGAGGAACAAACACACTAGTAAACTACAGATAATACAAGAACTTATGTCCTTCAGTCCAAGCATAACAATGTCAAATCCATGTGATGTGGAAATTATGAGAATGTCTATATGAGAATGTGTTGATTCAGAATACAAGACCACAAAATCTGCTTCCCTGTATCTATCACAGTCATTTACCAGTTACCAAACCCAGTGATTATGTGGCTTAGACTGGTGCTCTTTTTTTTCTCTAAACAGGAATTGGGTGTCTAATAGGCTTGGACAATTATCAGCTGTGCATTTTGTGCTGCTCTGTGCTAATGTGACAACAAAAACTGTAGTAGATGTCTTTCGTCTGGGTCTTTTTTCCCTCCCATTCTGTAAATAATGCTTTATATTAAATGCTGCAAAGAAGGTTATAACCTGCAAAAATATACAAAATCAAGGTTGTGTGGAACTGGAAGACCTGAAAAGTAAATGGGAGTCATGGATAAAGATAAAACAGTAAGTGGTGGAAGATCAAGCTTTCAAAAGAATGGTCAACATGCCAGGTTATACTCTACCCTCAAAGACCAGTTTCAAAAAAATTAAAGGGGATGAAGTACTAACAGGCCTTCCAGCAAGTGAAGATTGACATAAACACCATCAAGAGCTTCCAGTGCCACAAAAAAGGCACAAAACAAAAAAGCATGTATGAAATAGGTTTTAGTACCTCCACACTAGTGAAGTAGGCCTAGTCATTTAAACTAGCTGCATTTTGAATACTGTAGCAAGTGCATAAATATGGGAGACCCAGACAAGTTGTCACATTTTATGTCACAAAGTTTATGTTTTGGCACATGTATTGTATCTTAAATAAAGATACAGTGCAAGAAACATACAAGCATATGGGCTGAGATTACATAAACTTCCATTAAACAGCTTTAGAGTAGCCTAAAACAATTATGAAACAAAATTATTAATGAAACAGCAATAATGGATCAGTGAAGTGAAAAAAAATATATATAAAAACCTTGTTTTGGCCAACTCATATTTTAATTAATAAACTGTATAAATGTATAAAAAAAATGCCTACATATGATGACTGACAACATATGAAAACTCATTCCAGTTATAATCCGCTATTATTATGCCTATAGTTGACTATTCTCTGAATATACATATGTGTGTATATATATATATTTTTTTTTTTGACTCAGTACAGGCCAAGGATATCACCGACTTTGTTTTGGCTTTTAACAACTTTTATTTGTATTCTGCTGCCACGAGAAAAAAAAAACAGTTCATGAGAATCATAGAGTGTCACCTGTAGTGTAACAATACTGCCAGCAGATGGCAGTGCTATATTAGGTTTTGTAGTTCAGATCTCATGTCTCGTTACGTTCTCCTCCTCAAATATATAAAATGGCATTAAAACAGGACATCTACTAAAAATACGTTCATTATGTTGCCATTTGGCAAATGTTAAAGTCGTACTGCATTTACACGTGCTCAAGTGAGGGTAAAGGTACATTCTGTCATCAAAGTACATGTTGCTACATCACAGGCTTTGATAATTCAAAGCAAATAAATCAGGAAAACTGATGAAATATCAGTCTCAGTTTAAGATTAGTCAACAATTATCCTGTGTGAAACTGACCAATGCAGGGGCGTAAATTTCATCTAACAGTAGGTTAGAACAGACAATAAACATAAAATTTGCGCATATACATATGTGACCCTGGACCACAAAACCAGTCTTAAGTCGCTGGGGTATATTTGTAGCAATAGCCAAAAATACATTGTATGGGTCAAAATGATCAATTTTTCTTTTATGCCAAAAATCATTAGGATATTGAGTAAAGATTATGCTCCATGAAGATATTTAGTGAATTTCCTACCGTAAATATATCAAAACTTAATTTTTGATCAGTAATATGCATAGCTAAGAACTTCATTTAGACAACTTTAAAGGCGATCTTCTCAATATTTAGATTTTTTTGCACCCTCAGATTCCAGATTTTCAAATAGTTGTATTTTGGCCAAATATTGTCCTATCCTAACAAACCATACGTCAATGGAAAGCTTAGAAGCTTAGGAAAGATTTCGAAAATTTGACACTTATGACTGGTTTTGTGGTCCAGGGTCACACACACATATATATATATATATATATATATATATATATATATATATAATTGGTAGCTTAAACCACTCTATGACAGAAAACACGTGTGTCTAACGAAGCGTCAAATCATTCAAGTACTCTACTCAAATCATTGGGCACACCTTCCTATTTATTTGCATGCGTGGCCCCGCCCCGACCGAGGCGCGCAATACGATTGGTCCGCTGATTCAGCGTGAGAGGTTGTATCGGTGAGGTCAAAGTACGACGTCCAGAAGTAACCCCCCTCGCATCACACCATCGAGATGCTGCTGTCAAAGAGTCTGGAACTCCAGAGTCTGTTCCATTATACTGCTATATAGCCAATTAGCCATCACCAGAGCGGAGATGGGCTTCAATTAGGAGGGAATTCAGTCGATATTAAAACGTCGCTTCACACGGCTCAGAATTGCTTGCAGTCTCTTTTCGCACGGTGAGTACATAAGCTTATTACACTGCACATACTGGACGGATTTCTAAAACATCAACCGCGACTTTACCTGGCGAACCTCCGCGGATCAGATAAGAGGAGGGTTTGTGACGGTATGATGAGTTAGCATGTATGCTAGGTTGAACCGATTCTTCTGTTTCTCGGTATAAGTTGAGACAGGCAGTTCACATGTTTGAAAGATGACAAAATTATGACTATCATGCTGACTGAAGGGAACCGGTTATGGGCTGATAGCAGAAATGAGACCTACATGTAAAGTGTTAGATTATTGAAGAGTAGTTTCTCACATGGTTGAGGGTCCGCGATGGTGAGACTCGTTGATCAGGTTCATCAGGCTGGATGAGGTGCGGTTGTGTTTTTACGAGTGTCAGTTCTGCAGGTGAGTTGCTAAATCGAGGTACAGTAATCAGACAGGTTCACATGTAGTCAAACGTATGATATGGGTAAGATACAATAGTGCTACTGTTACAGAACTTGTGATCCATTGATGGGAACTGATGATAGTACCATGGTGTTTTCTTGTGTGTCATGGTACTACATAATGATATTTACTTCCGTGATATTATAAAAACTATAAATTGCATGTCCAGAAACGTAATATTACTATGGTACCATGCCCATAGAACATAACTTGGATACCAAAAATACTGTGATACTAATTGGAGGAAGTACATTTTAGCAACATATCACATAAATATGCAATCATGCAATGAGCTACAATTATTAACATAATTTTCTTTAATTGAAATAAAACTGAAATAAAAAATAAATTTAAACTGAATAGAAAGATTAGTAACACTTTAAGGTTACATTTGTGAGCATGAGTTAACTACATTAGTTAAGATGAACTAACAATGAAAAATATGTCTAAAGTATTTATTAGTCTTAATTTTAATATCAGCATTTACTAATACATTTTTAAAACAAAAGTTATTAGGCCTGCTTAATGTATTCATCTAATTCAAAATCTTAATATATACTATAATTGTATATAAATAATACTAAACACTAGTCAAAGTACCTTGGTACTGTCTTGTTACTGTACTTGTCTTTTTTCCCAATAAGGCCTGATTTGATGGTGACTGTTGCTTTACACACTATTCATGAATATGATAAAGCAAGTTCCCACATGAATTTCTAGAATGTACCCTGTTGAATCGAGAAAATGCATGAACTCAACTATTTGTCTATCATATCTGGTATTCAATAAATCACTGACACCTCACTAACATAAATGTAGTATACATGGTATTGTACGGTGGCCGAGACAGCTCAACGCGCTGCAAATAATAAAAAAAAACAGCTGCAAGTTAAGAAAACAACTTCATCAATTTGACAACACACATGCTGCAAATGCTCACAGCACAACCAAATAAAGAAACTCACTGCAAATACTCACAACCAGTGTTGGGAAAGTTACTTTGGAAATGTAATAGGTTAAAGATTACAGGTTACTCTATTTAAAATGTAATAAGTAGTGTAACTTTTCAATTACTTTATTAATGTAACTGATTACATTTCATTACTTTTTGATTGCTTTTCTAAATTTCTAATGTTTTCAACTGTTAATCATTTTCAAACATGTAAACCAGGCAGAGTTAACCTTACAACAGTAGCACTCAACAGTGATTACTGTTAGACTTTCAAAATCCTTCATCTCTTGAATTAAGATTATAATATTTTAATGGGGACATCAGATACAAAATTCCCTTTTACATGGTTTTTGCAAATGAATATATCTTAGCAGTGTGTGAGCATAACCACCCTACAAGGATAAAAATCCTTTTGCTTCTTTATTTTAATCTCCAAAAAACCTGAACAGTCTCGGTTATCAAGCCGTTTTGATTTTCTGAGCAGTACAACGTCATACTGCTCAGGCCCCACCCACGAGCGCTGACGGACTGTCCCATGTTAGCATACAGTATCTCACAGAAGTGAGTACACCCCTCACATTTTTGTAAATATTTTATTATATATTTTCATGTGACAACACTGAAGAAATGACACTTTGTTACAATGTAAAGTAGTGAGTGTACAGCTTGTGTAAATTTGCTGTCCCCTCAAAATAACTCAACACACAGCCATTAATGTCTAAACTGCTGGCCACAAAAGTGAGTACACCCCTAAGTGAAAATGTCCAAATTGGGCCCAAAGTGTCAATATTTTGTGTGGCCACCATTATTTTCCAGCACTGCCTTAACCCTCTTGGGCATGGAGTTCACCAGAGCTTCACAGGTTGCCACTGGAGTCCTCTTCCACTCCTCCATGACAACATCATGGAGCTGGTGGATGTTAGAGACCTTGCGCTCCTCCACCTTCTGTTTGAGGATGCCCCACAGATGCTCAATAGGGTTTAGGTCTGGAGACATGCTTGGCCAGTCCATCACCTTTACCCTCAGCTTCTTTAGCAAGGCAGTGGTCGTCTTGGAGGTGTGTTTGGGGTCGTTATCATGTTGGAATACTGCCCTGCGGCCCAGTCTCCGAAGGGAGGGGATCATGCTCTGCTTCAGTATTCATGGTTCCCTCAATGAATTGTAGCTCCCCAGTGCCGACAGCACTCATGCAACCCCAGACCATGACACTCCCACCACCACGCTTGACTGTAGGCAAGACACACTTGTCTTTACTGGACATGGTTCCAGCAATCCATGTCCTTAGTCTGCTTGTCTTCAGCAAACTGTTTGCGGGCTTTCTTGTGCGTCATCTTTAGAAGAGGCTTTCTTCTGGGTTGACAGCCATGCAGACCAATTTGATGCAGTGTGTGGCGTATGGTCTGAGCACTGACAGGCTGACCCCCCACCCCTTCAACCTCTGCAGCAATGCTGGCAGCACTCATACGTCTATTTCCCAAACACAACCTCTGGATATGACACTGAGCACGTGCACTCAACTTCTTTGGTCGACCATGGCGAGGCCTGTTCTGAGTGGAACCTGTCCTGTTAAACCGCTGTATGGTCTTGGCCACCATGCTGCAGCTCAGTTTCAGGGTCTTGGCAATCTTCTTATAGCCTATGCCATCTTTATGTAGAGCAACAATTCTTTTTTTCAGATCCTCAGAGAGTTCTTTGCCATGAGGTGCCATGTTGAACTTCCAGTGACCAGTATGAGAGAGTGAGAGCGATAACACCAAATTTAACACACCTGCTCCCCATTCACACCTGAGACCTTGTAACACTAACGAGTCACATGACACTGGGGAGAGAAAATGGCTAATTGGGCCCAATTTGGACATTTTCACTTAGGGGTGTACTCACTTTTGTGGCCAGCGGTTTAGACATTAATGGCTGTGTGTTGAGTTATTTTGAGGGGACAGCAAATTTACACTGTTATACAAGCTGTATACTCACTACTTTACATTGTAGCAAAGTGTCATTTCTTCAGTGTTGTCACATGAAAAGATATAATAAAATATTTACAAAAATGTGAGGGGTGTACTCACTTCTGTGAGATACTGTATCTCAGCCAGTTTTACACTGCCTGTCATTTTCTCCGTGCTCAAACAGCTGTAGCGACAACAATTACTCATAATGCAGGTGTTTCGTAGTTGGATGTAGAGGAACATCCCGACATCTGAGCCATTGAGGACACAGTTCTGGTTCTGGTTTGATTAGTCTGGTCTGATTAGTTCTGGTTTTGATGGTAATGTGCCACCGGATACACCTAAATTCGTTTATGTCTTTTTCCACATACCGTACATTATTGTTTGTTCTGAGAAGCGCGCTGTGCTCTGATTGGCCAGCTATCCAGTGCATTGTGATTGGCCGAATACCTCAAGCGTGTGATGGAAATTACCATATTTGGAAACACACAGCGTCTCCACGACATGCAGCGGCGGCGACAATATACAGCAAGAATAAAAGTTACGCCTTCTTTCTTTGCATAAACATTTGGGTGGTGTTATGCAAATCTTCCCACACAGTGACGTAAATTTGTGGGGGCGTGTTTGAATGAGACATTTTAGGAAGGCGTGGATGAGTCTTAAATTTTAGAAAGAATATCTCTTTGGGTTTGAGACTTTGATCTTTACAACTTTATGGATCTTATATATGCACAAACAGCTTGTAACACTCCAGAGACAAAGGGAAACATGAAATTGCGTCATATGACCCCTTTAAAGCACAGCCTCGACAAAATCAGACTTACTTTGAGATCAATATGAGGTTAATTACAGATATAAAACCATACCAAGAAATAGTTTAATAGCTATGATACTGTTTTTGAAATCAAATCTTTGCACAGCTATGACAGGAAACACTGGCATCTAACAATGCCTTGGAAAAACAGTTAATCTTAAAAAATAAAGCATATACATAAACCCAAATAGGAAATAAAACAGTTATCGAATAAGCATGTGTCCTATTCTGTGTCCTAAACTCCTGGTGTCTCATATTTTAGAGTAGTCAGTGCATTTTGGGAAAGAAATCAGTTAAATCTGTATGTGGATGTATGTGTGAAAAAAATTCAGATGTAACTCCCTTTGTAATCGTTAACATTTTCATTAGTAACTGTAATTTTATTGCACATTTTTTTTCTCAGTAACTGTAACTAATTACAATTACATTTATTCTGTAATTAAATTACGTAATTCCGTTACATGTAACTAGTTACTCCCCAACACTGCTCACAACACAACCAAACAAAGAAACGCGCTGCAAATAAAATTCTTTGTTTGCATTGTGAGCATTTGCAGCACCTGCTGTCAAACTGATTTGCTGGTGCTTTTTCTATTTGCATGTGTTTTCTGAAGTTGCAGCACGTTGAGCTCTCTCGGCCACCGTAGTATTATATAAATGAAAATGGCAATCAAGTACTGTGGTGATACCAGTACTTTTAGAAAAATCTCTCATAGTGAGTTTGATTTTATTAAAGCTGACATGAAACGGAAATTTGCCCTTTTTTCTAAATGATCTTATAAATGATCCATCTCAGGTCTGCCTCCATCCAATCAGCAACCTATGAATAGAACCAAGTCTTGAATGTACTGTGTCACAATACAGACAAAAAGATCTGTAGCTACTGTTAAATTCGACTTCAAGAAAAATGAAAGATTCACATTATCCTTGTTTTTAGGTCATCTGTTCATTGGAAAAATATATTTAAGTCAAATAATTAATTAAATTTTAACTTTTGACTTGACTTGAATGTGAACTAATGGATCTTCTCTCTCCTTATATAGTGCTTGCAGCCTGCCAGCGTGGCCGAAGTATGGCAGAGCAGGACTCCACCGAGAAGAAGCTTCCAGCAGTGGCTGCACTGCACTCTCACTTCATCGTAGGTTCTGTGTCCGAGGAAAACTCTGAGGATGAAACTGCAGGAAAGCTGGACCTGCAGATGGAGGAGAATCCGCGCTCCCTTTCCCCCTCTTCTGTCAGTTCAGACAGTACTTATGAGATAGGGTTCGACTGCCTGGACGGGCCCTTGCACAATTTGAGGTCAGAAATGCTTGTGCACTCATTTGCGGTTATTGTGACATGGATGTCCACTTTCATCATGTCTGTATCACGCTTGCTCTGCCTGGTGCTCGAGATCAGGACCATTGAAAAAAAACAAAAAAAGAGTAATGCTGGTTGTCTAAATAAATGATTACGTTTCTTAGCCCTTGTGTGAATGAGGGAGGCATGCAGCAGCATTGTGCAAAGTGGTGGTATGAGGATACTGGGTTCTTCAAGGTTCATCTGGGTTCATCACTATGCTGTGTGAAAATGTGCACAAGCGCATCTCTGTGTGTTTGGTTGACTTCGGTTACACTGCCAGTCTTTGGCAGAGTTTTCCATCTCTATGCCCACAGGGGTCTCACACAGACATGCCATAATGGGTGCTGTTGAGTGTGTCAAAGTAGTGCAGGGCTCGACAATAAGGACTGCCCGATGGCCCGGGGCCAGCGTGAAGGACGCTCGGGACAGTAGACGGATTTGTCACTGGCCCAATCGGGCCACTGCTGCGTTGACACCAAAGTTTATCTTTTGAATGTTTTTTTAAGCCTTGTTAATTTAAAAGTTCAAGCGATTAAAAAGCAGTCGGGCGCGAAAGACAACTGCATTCACTACTCGCGCGCTGTGTTCTGTGTGAACAGCGTGCGCACAGACAGCCGCGTCTCTGACTCTCGCGAGCCGCCTGAATGGGCAAATACAAAAACATACAAAAGTAGCGCATGTCAAAATACCCGTTTTGCCAAGTAACTTTGTAGATTTAACAATGATTAATTTATATTTAATTTATACAGTG
>JAFVLL020015997.1:0-19000 GCA_021397915.2 Tor tambroides
ATTTGGAGTCAGAGTCTGCATAGTATTGATTCATTTGGAGTCAGAGTCTGCGTAGTAGTGATTCATTTGGAGTCAGAGTCTGCATAGTAGTGATTCAATTGGAGCCAGAGTCTGGGCAGTAGTGATTCATTTGCAGCCCGAATTGGCACAGTACTGATCATAAGGTGGAGCCTCAGTATCAAAGTCCTGCCCAAACTCCCACAGACTCAATCACAAGCTCAAAATCATGACACCACATCTCATTTTTATAGCGTCAAATAACAAACTAAAAGCAAACTTTTAATTTTTATTTTTTTTAGTTCGGCTTACATCCCACTCGTTTATATGGAGAGGGTGGGGTTTATGACATCAAAATGTTTTGGCTTTCTTTTTCAGGACATGTGTGGCACACCTGCTGAAAACAGAAAAGCTTTTTCTTTGCATTTTTGAAAAGTTTTGGGTAGAGGCGACAACATTGTCAAAATGACACGGATCCACGAAAACTAAAAACGCTGTATTATTCATGCTAGGCCAGTAGATGGCGATGTCACTGTGTAAAAAACACTACATGCCTGCGCACACACTGTACATGGCCGGAGTATGGAGTGGCAGTGAAATCCCCCCTCGGCTGAAATCATGGTCCGATTGCTCGATTGCATTTTCAGGCCCCCAAAACGCTATTGCTGTGTAAACGAGCATCCAAAACGCATATTTTTTCCCCTTTTTAGTTGAAAACAGTGTTGCGTAAACACCCCCTAAAAGATGGAGAATGAAATTTTCATATATATAGAATGAAATATATAGATTGTACTGCATGCTAACTTGATTATTTTGCTCAAGAACATGATCTGCTTAAGTCAGTAAGTCTTACTAACAAGAAAATATGCTTCTTACCACTGGTCAAGAGCTTTAATTCCAACCACACAAGTTCCCATTTGCAAATGTTTGTTGAAAGTATGGTTTCGGGAAACACCAAATCATTGAACTATGACGGAGCTTGAGACCACAGTTGGCTAACAATGCTTTTGGGGACAATGTACCACTCATTGTAAGTGGTCAGTGGACACATATCACTACTTAAACTCATTTACACCTCAAGCTGCATGATTTGATGTATTCTAACACAAATGATGTGGGATGAATTACATGCTAAAATTTAATAGGGTCAGAGGCCTGTTTAAATCATTCAACAGTAATACTGGTGCATCATTAATAAGTGATGAGAAGCTGTTGGTTACAGTCATTTTATTATGGATAAAGGGTGTCGTTATTTGTTAAATGCTTGCTTCAATATTACAGAACTGATGTGTGGTGACAGGTGTGTGTATTCTGGCTACTTTACAACGGTTTTAACTGTGTGTATAAATATCGCTGTTATAATAATAAGCAAGAAAAGCTTATGAAAGTCTAATCCAGCCTGTTACCACTGTTACAGCCTATAGAAGAGTCTTGTGTAACAAGGGAGGGTGTGTGTGTGTGTGTGTGTGTGTGTATGTTCAGATACTGAGATGTAAGAGACACTCAGAACTCCTGGAGCCCGAGACCGTGTGATCTCATAGACTGGAAGTCCTGTACATAAATCTTGGCCATTTAGAAACGGAAAACTGGTGTCTGCTCTCCTGTGGGGGGAGCAGCTTATAGACTAAACAATACTGACCCGACTGCTGACCTGGCCACTTTTCACAACCCCCCCTTCAGACTACACCAGCCCAGTAATGAACTCTTGGGACAGCCTCTGACTCCACAGCCAGCCCCCACGTAACCTTGTGTATATGACAGAGATTTCCCAAGAATCCAGAAAAAGACCATAGTTTTTCTTTTAAGATCACCAAAGGGACAAACCTACAGCCCTGCGCTCCTCACACCCCTGACCTCCCGAAAAGAGTCATTTCACTGACAATTAAAATGAACAAGAAAATGATCTAATGCCATGGGACTGAAAAATGGGACACAAGCTTTCCAAAGAAAGATAGAAACTATTAAAACAAGAAATATTTTGTTGCCATTTTGACAAGATTCAATATGCAACTCAATAGTTATATATTAAATTACAATAAATTTGAAATCTAGAATGAATGAATGAATGAGGCATTTTTTATATAGCGCTTTATTGTGTATTGCTGTACACCCAAAGCACTTCACAAT
Organism: Tor tambroides; assembly: GCA_021397915.2. NCBI lineage: Eukaryota > Metazoa > Chordata > Actinopteri > Cypriniformes > Cyprinidae > Tor > Tor tambroides. The sequence continues at coordinate 2,125 of JAFVLL020015997.1, forward strand.
CATGAGGGGGTCTCTCCTCAGCCACCACCAGCGTGCAGCATCCACTTGGATCTAATTAAATTGATAGTAAAGACAGTTTGACAACTGAGAGCAAAGGCAGTTATAATTCTCTGGCAAAACATTTCTATGTCAAATAGATGCTAATTTTTAATTTTCCATTCATCAAAGAAAATGGTTTCCACAGAATATTAAGCAACACAACCATTTTCAACACTGATAATAATAAGAAATGTTTCTGAGTAGCATATCAGCACATTAGAATGATTTCTGAAGTTTAGGGTAAGTTTTTCATCACTCTTTCCACACGAATATTAAACAGTACAATAAGAAATGAGCAGCAAATCAGCATATTAGAATGATTTCTGAAGGATCATGTGAGACCGAAGGCTGGAGCAATTCAGCTTGGCATCACAGGAATAAATTGCATTTTCAAATATATAACAGTTATTTTAAATAGTAATAATATTTCACATTTTTTATGGTACATTTGATTAAATAAATGAAGTCTTGGTGATCACAACAGCCTTTGTTTTATGTGATGATCCAGGTCAGCCTCTAAACAGCCCTGACCCCTGTGACACACATCCAGCAAGAACAACTGAAACACGACTCCTCTCCCACAGGAAGTTTACCGGCATCTGGTCTTTGTCATACACAGATTCACACGGCTGTCACTTTGGCCACAACTAGTTATGCTGACCACGGATTGTTGTTCTTTTATATGAAGCGCCCATCAGCCTCACAAACACACTGGTGAGGTGAAGTTTCGAAGCCTTACACACAGCCTTGTCATAATCCTGTTTTAGACATGTGCTCGCAGTCATTCGATCTTATCGCATCCGATACTCACTGTTGAAGTCGTGCCATTAATCATGTCACCAACAGAAAGCCTTATCTACAAACCAGAACTCATAATCCCACACAATAAATCAGCTCTGACTAATACATGTAAGCAAACCTATTCATGTTCAACCAAGCTAACCTAATCTTCACAAAACAAAAACAAAAAGCTCCTCATGTAATCTCCATTGATGCAGCGTTTACTTCAACGTGCAGAGAGGCCTGAATTTTATCAGATTAGACATTTGACAAGAGCTATCAAAGCGAGCAGCCCCAAACTTTAATAGCACGCATACAGCCGGCCCCAAACAAGCTCGTGGTCCATTGTCACTTGGCAGCTTCGAGCCATTGCGCTGATGGGGCCACATTGATGTTCGGATTAGGGCATGCCTCTGTGATCAAGTGCTCAAATACTAGATAAAAACTACAGAAACACCCTTTAATCCTCACAAACCACCTCTAAACAGGATCTTAAGGGGAAGAACATCGTCACAGTGGATTCTTTTCAAAACGGTCCAGTGTCTTTGACTTAATTCTGGTGCTGCTGCAGGCGGATTTGTTTTTAGCATCTGAAAACCAAGGTGAAGGTGCTGAGAGGAGGGCAAACACCTTGGCCTACTTGATAAAGCTTTAGGTTGTGAAGTCCTGAAAGAATTGCAACAGCGTGTGGAAATATTTCAATAAATGCAAAACATTCACATTTTACACCGAAACACATTCTACGGACATCAGAACATCGTTTTATTATCAGTACTATTATTTTTTTGATTTATCGCTTTTACAGAAACAATTCATCAATTTCAACAGTTTTTTCAATACATAGATACTGACACATTTTAAATGGTTTCAATCCTCATTTACTGCAGTATCGTTGATTACATTGTGCATTCATTGTGGCATTCTTTCAACAACTTGATGCAATGTCATAACATTTATTCCCATCAAGAGTTGCATTAATTTTTGTCTGAGATCCACTCTGTAAAGTTGACTCAGCACATCCTAAAGATTTTCAATGGGGTTAAGGTCACGACTCTGTGGTGGCCAATTCATATATGAAAATGATTCCTCATGCACACTGAAACACTATTTCACAAATAGGGCCCAATGAATCTTGGTATTACCATCCTGGAATATGTACATGGGTACATCTTCCAACATGGTTGTTTAAGAAATGAAAAGCTACACACTGCATTTGTTTGCCAAATATACAACATGACAGAAACTTAATAATCAGTGCAATAATTATTGAGTCCTAGACTCTTCAGTATTTCCATTTTTTTTTTTTTTTTTTTTTTTTTGGCCAGGTAGTTCATTTCTGTCTTTCAGTAATGTATAAAATGTATTGTATCGCACTTAGAAATTCCAATATCGTAACAACACTGATTCTGAAATTGATATGGTTTTGCTGTATAAATTTGACATGAGATATACGGTATAGTACAGAGGAGCTTGTTCATATTTCAGCACAAAATGTAGCATTGCTACCAATTAACTTTAAGCAGGTAATATGGTTTTCCTAGAAATTATACATTTGCCCTTTCACAGTTTAATTCTGAATGAGCAATAAGCATCTTTGTGCAGTTGTATGCTGAATATGAATCTAATAAGATATTAGATATGCCTAAAGGGTAGAGTATTCTAATGTACTAAAATGTAAAACTCTTCCAGCTGACCCCAAATAATATCAGTTTATTTGGAATGTGCACAAAAGGAGACAAGCTAACTGAATTTCCAAAACAGTACAAAATAAAAATATTCAAAACAGAAGAGTAGCTGCTTACTTCACAGCATACACTAGAAGTAGAAGTATGTAAACAGTACACATTTTGCAATGATAAACATTTCAAATGAGTATGCTATATTTTCCAAAATGCGCAGTATATAGCAAAATATGCTTTATTGTGGAATACTGAATCCTACAATAAAATGCATAAAAATGCATATATTAAGTAATTACTTTGCAACAGTGTAAAAAAGTATGTTCTATTCTAAAAAGTATGAATGTGTATATTATGAATTTAATCCAGACATACTACATCGGCCATGTTGTCACTGTCATGTGACCTATTGGTGTCAGTTGCATTGCTCCACTATCATTCACAAATGAATGACCCCATGGGATGGTAAAGTGTACACTGGATGCACACTTCCGAATCTCGCCAGAAGCAGTAGCTCATCCAGGAATGTTTTATGAATACTGTGAATTCAGACATACTATTCTACTCACATACTGTTTTTTTTTTGCCTATATATAGTAGGGAAGTATGAGATTTTGGATACAGCCATTCAGTGCAAAAGTGGCTGTCCACTTTTTCAGTGGCTGCTGCTTGCATACTGTTCATAGCAAGCATGCTATACACTACAGAAACAGTAAGAAGCATTTACTGTTATCTCTATATGTAGCGCAGACCTCTTGACCTCAACGCTTACATTTCTGGCCAACTTCAGTATTTTAGTCTTTCCTAATTTCGTACATTGTTTGCGCTTCTAAAAAGTGCAAAGTCTCGCTAAACAACATTCCACAAATGTACCTATGACACACATACGTTCATATCACTTCAGCAAGCCTATGCCATCAGTCATCAGAGCAGAAACTGCAGGCGACATTCACATGAGTTTATTACAGGTTAAGGGATGTTTGAGCTTGAGCATAATCATGGACAATGGGAACTAGTGAGGGCAGATGTGTTGATTTACTGTATAAATCATGTGTAGCATATTTCAATGAAAGCTAACACAACTTATACAACCACAGGCATCACAAGTTCAAAACTCTCCCCGAGGAGATGAAGAACGACTGATTAAGATCCTAAGATAATTTCCTGAATGAAAATTAAAATTCATTTTCTCAGCATTATGTTGTTATAGACCTTGATGGACTTCTTTTCTGCTGGGAACACGGGATGATAAGGAGAATGTTCATGCTGCTCTTTCCAATGAGAGAGGACGGGGACTGGTGCTTTCAATCTCCAATAAAGTCAAAACACACCATAAAAGTATCATAACAGTGGGTCCATATGACTTATGTGCAAAATTCAAAGTATTCTGAAGCCATAAGATAAGCTTTGTTTGAGTGACAGGCAGAAATTTCAACTGTTATTAGCTAAAAAATATCAGCACTCAAATTTCACAGCGGCCTGCTCAGGTTTAAACCCCGGGGGGGTCATGATCGGTCACGTGACATGCAAAAACTAGTGTGATTTCTGAATAAGGAAAGACATTGAAAGCAAGATTTTGAATCTCATTAAATTCACATTTCACTTTTATTAAAACGGCTTTTCAAGAAGACTTCAACTCTCCTTTGTGCTTTTTACAAATCGTCAATTTTCACAAATGTAGGATAAATGAAAAAACATAGGCTACTGTTAACAAAGTGGAAATTTATTGGGAATTGCTGTATTGTGGCTTAGTCTCTGTCTCCCCCTATTGGCCTCAGTTATTAATTTGCAACCCTCAAGAAAAGTTAAGGTAATTCATATTATTTTAAATAATATTTTAGAAGATTTGACAGCAAAAGTCCTAATTTTACCTGTTTTGAGACTCTCTCTCTCTCTCTCTCTCTCTCTCTCTCTCTCAAAAGGCAGCTTTAACGGTTTAAAACTCGACTGATTTGAACCCAAGAAACTAGTGAATGGAGTCATTAATCATCGGGATGGGCTGGTTGTGTTAGTGGTGGGGGGCTGTGATTATGTGCTCTGTGTGCTTTCACTGGTGATTATGCTGCTGTAACAATCATCCCCTACAAACACATGGAGGTAAGCCCAAAACACCACTGGAGAACTGTGTGAGAATGGACTGGGACGCTCATTTGTGTGTGTGTGTGTGTGTATGTATGTGTGTGTGTGTGTGTGTGTGTACTGGTTTTTGTGGTTTACGAGGACACAGATTTGTTTAATGACATGGGTATGACAGAGGTATTACAATTTGAAGGTGTTTTATGAGGACACTGCTTATGTCCCCGTAAATCAAAAGGTTTAAAAAACATGCTAAATGGTGTTTTTTTGAAAATCTAAAAATGCACAAAGTTTCCTGTGAGGGCTAAATTTAGGTGTAGGGTTGGTGTAGGGCAATAGCCCATACAGTTTGTACGGTATAAAAACCATTACACCTATGGAGAGTCCCCGTAAACCACAAATACCAACATGTGTGTGTGTGTGTGTGTGTGTGTGTGTGTGTGTTGAGTTTTAAATCTTCTTTACAGTGTATGCGTTAAAAACCTCACATTCTTACACTCAGACACTTTGAGCTTTTTATACCAGTTTTCATTTTGAAATTAAAAATAATAATAGCCCAATATAATAGAATAATAATATGGATGAAAGCTTGAATAAGATCAGCCTTTATTTACTGGCAGATTAGCAGCAGTCAGCTGTAAACAAGGTCAAGTTTCCCCTTGCCTCCATCTTTTTTCCAGTGCATGAATCCCATGCACTGATACCAAATTGAATTTCCACACCGCCTCTGCCAGTCGCTGGCAGCTCCATAAACACGCTGAAGAGCATCAGGGGCAATTTATGCGCATTGAAATTGAGCTCTCTGAGGATGAGAGCAGCACCTTGTAATTGTCACAAACATTTGAGCGCGGTCAAGGTGACATCTTTGTTATGATCTGGCATCTTTTATTAGGCAAAAAAAAATTAACAGCAGATTTTCTTGACATTTTTAATACAATTTAAACCAGGTCATGTTTTATATTTTATATTATAATCATAATATCTGCCATATTTTGGTGTATGAGAAATATTGTGCCAACATTAATAGCATTTTATTTTACATTAAAGACTTGATCATAATGTTAATGTTGAACTATACAGCTACAATTACAGCGGCTGGGGGCTATTTTGCCTTTTTATATGATTACATCAGCTGTCAGGAATAATGTGCGTTTGAAGCAAGTCTAAGTGGTAGCTACAGTATAATTATTTAAAGTTAGTTTAGATTTATTTTGGCTTAATAATTTTTGCTAATAATAATACTAAATACTTAATACTTTACCACTAATAATAATTAATAATAATAAATCATTTAAAAAAAAAAAAAAAAAAAAAAGAAGACCTACAAGTCACCTTGCATATGATTATATTTTATTTTTTATGCATTTTATCTGTATGATCCTGTGCACCGTCATTATATAAGTAATGGCCATGGTTTATGCATAGACCACTTACAATGAATTCTGAGGCTTCAGTTGAACTATCTGTATTATTATGGTGGTTATCAGAATTTGTTATGGTTTAGCAAAAAAAAAAAAAAAGTAGCTCAAGTAGTAAGTAATCATTATATCAACATTAATACATGGTTATAAGTTGTATATACTTGAAACATTGTCACCATATTGTTAATTTATTTATATTGAATACACTCAATTTTAACAGGATATTCAACATCAGTGAAACAAAGTTCAGTGGATACCTCAAAATCAGCTTTTTGTTAAATGATCTCAGAGAACTGAACTGAGCATGTGCAGAATAATAGTCACTATAATAGTGTGAATGAAGCTTGTTGTCTCAGAATGTGTTCCTCTAATAGTTGAGTGTAGCTCTGCTGTGAACTGTCACTCCACACACATGATAGGTCTATTGTGTTGTTTTACAGAAGCAGCATTCCACAGGACGTCAGAAACAGGCCCACAAGGGTGCATTAGAAAGTCCAAAGGTTAGCGCTGGTTTCAGAGGTTACTGTTACTGTTCGGCCCACTGCACCAGCCTAATGAAGTCCTCCTTCATGTGATAGCATGCTGTGTCTCCTGGCAGTTCCTCTCTCAAAGCTGCTTTCTTTTCTTCCTTCAAAAGGCCTAAACAAAAAATATGTCCTCTCTGACCCAAGTGTTGCCATGGGACCAGTCAAACTACATATTTCCAGCCGCTCTTCACTGCCCCGCGGGTGACTCTGAGTGTAATTATACATTAGACACACACGGCGAGCCCTGAGTCCAATGACAACAGCCTCAGTGTCATTTCATCACTTACGCCAAATGAATGTGTGGTTTGATTTAACTGGCTCCTCTGTGTGTGTGTGTGTTTTTTTCTTTCTACATACTCTGCTGTGATTTAGCTTGACGGCGTGGCAGAATATCGTATGTGGTTTCAAGTGGGCAAAAAAAAAGTAAAATTGTCCCCATAGTAACTTTAGACATTCATACATAAAATCACATGGAAAATAATCCAATTATAATGTTGACAAGAACTACAATTACAACCAGACTGAAATGCAATATAAAGATGATTAGATATCTCCCTTTGCCAGTGACCAGAAAAATATTTTGTCATTCATTATGATAATAAAAGATTTTTTATTGCCCTATAGTGCCATAATTATTGTTGTCGATATTTAATAGTTAATTACTTCGTCAAATGTGTGGTTATTGCTCAGATTTAAAGTTTGATTCTTTCTGCATGTATGTTTGTCGCAAATACTAAAGTTCAGCACAGGGTGGCGCTAAAGGACATGGATTTATTTAAGGGCACACTATTTTTATAGTTTTGAGCTTTAAGAAACCTGTCAAAAACATAATCTGGACATATTCTGAAACCAATTTTGCATTATATGTTGCTTAAAGACAATGAAGCCTATTTTTCACCTTTTTTATGACAATGAAGTGTATTCCACATTTGTAACATGGAAAAAATATATATTTTTGAATCGTACATGGCAGATTTTCATTGTAATTTTGTTTCTAATTTAAATAAAATATATAATAAAGTTATCAGAATGTAATTAGAAAACAGCAACAACAGCAATATGTTAAAAAAATAAAAATCCAGACATATTGCTTCAAATAAATCAATCCATTTGAATATATATAAGTGAACATTTCATGAAATATATAAATAAAATGTAAAAAAAAAAAAAAAAAAAAATCAATACATATAAATTATAAATATTTATTTATATTATTTATTGGAATTATGTATAGTATATATATGTATATGTCACTTTTGATCAAATGTAATATTCTATATAAATATATTACATTTATAATTCCAAATATATAAATATAGATTTATTTAATTACTTATATATATATATATATATATATATATATTTAAAATGGGCTTCATTGAATATACACTGTTAAAAAGTTTAGAACAGTAATATTGTTAAATATTATTGCAATTTAAAATAACTGCTTTGTATTTTATTACTGAGGCTGAGGCTTTACAGTTGACAAAAATATAATTTTTGCATTTTTTGTTATTAAAAAATGCCCAGTCCAGGTGAAAAAAGTAATGCAAAAGTAACACAATGCATTACGTTCCATAAAAAGTAAGTAACTCATTTAGTTATTTTTTTTTTATGGAGCAACACAATATTGTAATGCATTATTATCAGTTATATGCATCATTGCTAAATAAAATTGCATATATGCATATCATACATTTTTCATTTCTAAGGGACCTACACTCTTGATCTTCATAAAAAATCTATTTTGTTTTAAAAAGAAGAAGAAGAAGAGAAGAAAGAAAGGCAAAAAATGCCCACTGCACATGGTATTAGATCTAAGATGTAGGGTTTGTGGAATAACTTGGGAAATAACAATTGGAAATGTCTGTGCTTCAGTTGATTGTGGACTCAGTCGGCACAGTTGAGGTTGGAGAGCAGCTCATTATTGAGTCTTTGATGTGGCATGAATTCCTCACAGATGTTGCCCTGCTCTCCTGAGCAACAGCACAGACTGCAGGCCTCAAACCTTCCCAATAATCCAGCTATCATTTGTCTAACATTTGCATTATTTTTGGTTGCTGCATAATTACTTTTAATGACTTTAGTAATAGTATGAGGAATGAGGTGTGTCAAAACTTTAGTGATCTTTTGAATTTGACGATCAGTTTGTTATATCTTAGATTAGTTCTTACGTTGACTGCAATGTGAGACTGAAAAAGATCAAGGCAAACTATAACCTATTTAAACATAAATCTCATACCTTTTTAAAACTATGAGAAGAAACGAGATGAGAAGAAACAGTGTGGAGCTCAGCATGAAGTTTGAGATGAGAGGGAGAGAGGGGGCTGTAATTACACAGCAGACTGTCAAACACACCTCCCCCCGGCCTCAGGGGGTCAGCTTGTAAAGGAAGGAAGGAAGTCATTTTCAGAACAAAAACAGAAAAGGCCTCTGGAAAAAAAAAAAGAGGCAGTTTGTGAAAAAGAAAACAAAGGCAGATGGACAAAGAATAAGGAAATGTAAATGTGGCATGGACTAGAGGAACCATCAGAGGAAGAGCCTCAATATCCGTGCCTGGAATAGAGATAGAGGGGGAAACGTTTGCTTTATGACCTGCTGTCACACAATGCCTGCCTCCTGCTTGACCGACCGACTGACCAAACCACCAGCACACGGGTACAGCAGCCCCAACTCACCACAGCAGACGTCCTGATGGCCCAACGGACAGGAAAACTTCCTCACACCTTTATTTTGGGCTCCAGAACTGTGAATAACAGTTACAGTGAGCAAAACCACAAGCTACAAGTGAAATATATTTATATATTAATACAATTAGAATACATATAAATTAGAATAAAATTATAATTATAAATAAAATATAATACATATAAATTATAAATACATAAATTAAATGTAATATGTGTATATATATATATATATATATATATATATATACACACACACACACACACACACAGAAAATATAAAATAAAGTAAATAAATAAACCTTTAAATTGTACATTATTATTTATAATAAAATTATGAATAAAATACATTTCAACTTAAGTAATTTTTTCAATTTTAGAATCTTTTAAATGTTAATTTATTTAAATAATCTACAATGATGTGTTTTAAGTAATAACTTTGAATAAAAAAGATATTACACACACATATACATACAAACAAATACAGTATATATAAAATATATAAGTGACAAGGACAACAAAATTACTAATTACTGAAGTACCTAAATTTACAATGAAATTAGAAAATATATAAATTATATAAAATTATTTTCATTTTTAAATAATATAAATAAATTAAATATAGGTAAATAAATACATCGAAGTTATTTTATTTATTAAATTATAAAATTATTTATAATACCTTTTTTAATAATGAAAAATAATCTAAAATTGTTTTAATATTTTAATAATAACTGATTAAAAGTGTATTACAACATTATTGTGCTGATTGTAGTTTATGTATATTTATACATGTAATATATAGGAATCAAGGAATTTTCTGACTATTTCAATGTGTTTTTCGTGTGTGTGTGTGTGTGTGTAAAATGTTTGCAGGGTTATTATATAATGCAAACATAAAAATACATCACTTATACTAAAATAATAATATATGTATTTGTGCATCCGCACAAAAACAGACACATTCCTAAGAAGGCCATCATATCTTTCATTCCAGAGATGTCAAGATCAGTTGATTTTAGCTTTCCTGGTCCTGTATAAATACATCAGTAAACACTGGGTCAGAGAGGGTTTGTAACTGAGCTGTTCACAGCCACGCTTGTGAAGAGTGTATTTGTAGACGCTGATGATCGAGTACTGCAATCAAAAAAGACACAATGGATGCACACGTAAATACACACACACTCCTGACGGCGCGAGAGCGGCTGCGCAGAGGACAGGGAGTATCATGTTCACATTTGTTTCAGATTTCAGTCATGTAAACAAAGGGAGGCAGGCAGACACGCTGGGGCCCGTTTAAATTAGGCCCCAATAAGATCTGTCAAATCCACAAGCCCAGAGCCTCTCGCAAAGCCCAAATCGAATCAAAAGCACCCCTTTGATGGTCTCCGAGTTTGGTCTCTATAACAATTATTTTTGTTTTAATAATCATTCCCTGGTTTTGGGCTGGAAGACACAGCAGAGCTTTGGTGGGAGGGAATGAAGTCCTTACACACATACACATACATTAAGGGAATAGGGAGCGAGCGCTCAGATGCAGCAGGGTTTCTCCAGTCTCTTCTGGAGCCCAAGAATGATATCATGCATTCTAGGGAGTGTGGGAGCGAGTTTAAGCTCCGTCCTTGATTTGCTCCACTCAAAATGAATGACCTGAGAGGCACATCCATTAGTGAAGAATGTGCTGCAGTCAAGTTGTGCTTTGGTTTAAAGGAGTCGTATCATGAGGAATCCAATCTGCCTTGATCTTCTGAGAAAAGAGGTTGTTGTTTAAAAAACGTACTGAAACTTTCAGAACTAAAGACTTCCTCCCCTGTGAAAAAAAAAAGAAGTAAGCTTTAAAAATAACATGTTCTGATTTTTCGAAGCAAAAACACCTACTGGGAAATCAGAAACTTGGTCTATGCAGTCATGGTGAGGTAATAAGGAGGAAGTAAGAAAAATGCAGTAATTTCTCAATGCCAAAACAACTAATGATTAAAGAAAAGCCCATCAGATCTTGTGCTGTTTCTGGTTGTGTGTAGCACCTAATGCTCTGCACTTCCTTTCAAAGAATAGGAATCAAGTTTGATTATAAGCAGCTTCATTCATTCATTCATTTTTTATAAGCAGCTGAAGTTGATTTCTAACAAGGTCCCGATTTAACAGTTTTAGCAATTAATAATTGGCAAAATAAAATTTCCAAAGCAGGTTTTTTTGCAGTGATGCCATGTAAGACTCACTGGGTTCCCCAAAGAACCTTTCAGTGAACTGTTCCTAAAAGAAACTTTTTTTTTCTTAGCGTCAAGTAGTCTTATTTTATTTTTTATTTATTTATTTTTTAAGTTACTATTTATTTTACAGTACATGCACTTACCTCTACTTACAGTTTCCTGATAATACAGGGTAACTATATGCATGGGTTTGGGTTAGGCTTATGGGTATTTTTTCAGGGTTAGTACCTAGTCATTACCTACACTGTAAAAAAAAAAATAAATAAAAGTTGAGCCAACTTAAAATTTTAAGGCAACCAGCTTCAGCAGATTTTTGAGTTCTCTCAACTAATTTTTGCAGGAGATTCTCAACTTTTTGTTGTATAAACTTAAAACAAGTTGAGAAAACTCAAAAATCTGCTGAAGCTGGTTGCCTTAAAATTTTAAGTTGGCTCAACTTTTTTTTTTTTTACAGTGTAGTTATTGTAATTACTATAAGAAGTACATAGTACATGCAGAATAGAACTGTAAAATAAAGTGCTATGTATCATAGTTTTTATTATTTGTTTTTATTTGTATATTTTTAGGTTTCATTTGTAGTTTCTATTTAAGTTTTATTATGTGCTTTTGTCATTTTTTTCGGTTTGTTGCTGTTTTAGTTCAGTTTTAGTTATAGTTAATAATTTTAGTGATTCACCTTAAACGTATTTCAGTTAGTTGCCAAGGCAAGATTTTTCATAGAATATTTAGATTTTATTTTATTTACGCTATATTTCATTAAGAACTTTGTTTTTAATAGTTTTAGATTTAGTTAAAAATAATAATCCTGCTGTGAAGATCTGAAGAACCCATTTTCACTATAAATAACTTTTTGTGCAACGGAAATATTCCATAGATTTTTTTTTTTTTTAAAGTTTCTTCATGGAACCAAATGTGTATTTTGCAAAGATGTTGTGACTAAAATATGTGGCGGAGAGAAAGAGAGAGGATAAAAAATAATATACATAATAAGTTGGCCTCAATGGTGGAAAAAAAATCAATGATTAAAGAAATATGAAAAGACTTTGAAATTACAAGCCTGAAATCTAACTGCATCTAACAAAGAGAGAGTTTACAGAGGAAGAACTTATTAAGTCAGCACATGGAGTCCAGCTTTTCTCCCTTGAGCTGCAACTTTCATCAGGATCTGGACACTTTTCCGTTCCTGTCCATGGCAACAGGCTGAGACGGGCCTCAGTAAACAAATCCAAAAGATCTCATTCAATGGCCGTTTCTTTAGCTCGGTGCACAGAAACAAAACACAACTGCCACAAAGTAACCTTATTCTGGGATGAACTTATAACTCAAGATGCTTAGCTGTGCAAACTTGCCATTGTGGGTGCTTGCCATAGGGGTTAGTAGAGCTTACTAGCACATAACCAATTGGTTACTTATCAGAAAAGCTCTCAGAAACAAAGCGTATCTGGTATTGTGATCACTAGATGTGTCTCGGGTCATGAAGGAGACAGCGTGTGACCTGGTGCCCACTGACAGTGATAAGAGAGGCAGACCGCGGCGGAGACAATGCCCGCTCTGGCTTTTCCTCAGCTGGCCGGTGTGGGAAAGCACTCGCCCCTCCCCGTCCCGTCAGAGGATGTGGAGGCTCAAAGCTGTTATCTGCTCACAATAACATCCTGGTGCATGTACCACACTGTTCTGTCAAAGGGAAGTTGGACACAAATAAAAGACGGCACAATCAAGGACAGGGGTGGAGGGAGTGACAGTAAACACAAGAGCTATTTACTGAGGTCAAATCAGGGAAATATTACTTCCAAAGTCTTCAGTATGAAGCCCAGACATGTTTAAAGAGTTTATATGAAACTGCAGAGAATAGGGTCGAAAGAAAAAAAGAAGTATAATTTGCAGAAAGAAAATGAATAGAAACATATTTTTAGAAACTTTTTTTTTTTTTTTTTTTTTGCGCAGTAAAATTTTCATGACAAACAAGCACATGTCTTTTTTCTGTAATGATCTACTGTTCAAAAGTTTGGGGTTGCTGTTTTTTTAATATATACTTTTATTCATCAATAATGCATTAAAGTGACCGAAACTGACAGTAAAGACATTTATGATCTTACAAATGATTTCTATTTTAGATAAATGCTGTTGTTTTGAACTTTGTATTCATCAGTGAATTGTGAAAATGACATGTATCACTGCAAAAAAAAAAAAAACTAATTTTTTAAAAATAATAAGACTAAATTTCAGCTTTGCCATCACAGAAATAAATTATATCATAAACCATATTAAAATATAAAACAGTTCTATTAAATTGTCATATTTCACAATATTACTGTTTTGCGATGTAAATGTAGCCTCTGTGAGCTAAAAATCTTACTGACCCCAAACATTCAAACAGTAGTGTGTGTGTGTAAATGCTAATTTATATATGTATATATATATATATATATATATATATATATATATCACTACTGAAATCAATAGAAACTATAAAAAGAAAAATTCAAATTTAAACATCCAGAAACATTACTGTAAAGTCATTTTGAGGGAAAATAATGGTACAGTGCAAAAATCTTAAAGGCCCTAAAAGGCTTGATTTTCGTCATTCAGAATATAATTTCCTATTTTATATTCTTTTGATTTTGAGGTGAAATGTGGCATGAGATTCAGCCTGTGGGGAAGTCGTCCATGCAGTGCGCTGCCTGATGGGTCCAGACAAGAACGGCTGTATCTGCGCCTGAATGACTCTAAAAACAACACCTACAGCAGGAGACAAACAACAGGTGGAGAAACAAGCCCAAACAAGCAAACAGGAAAGAGCAGAAGCAGCTGTCTCACACTGCCTCCAGACAGGAAAGCTCAGAGCTCGCCACGCTCCTCTTCAAACAGCACTGCGGCCTGGCAAAAAACAGGAAGGCAGATTACTGCGGTTTGCAGGTCCATGGTAGCCTAAACGAATAATTCCACCAATAATTACATTCACTCATGTCTTTCCAATCTCATAGGATGACTTCTGTAGATCACAAAAAATATCCTGGTTTCTGCACATAATACCAGTGAATGGTGACCAGGTATCATAAAACTAGTTCACTATAAGTTATATGACATACAGTCACTTTGTGTGGGGAAAAATCTGTGATATTGACATTAAATATATTTGAATATAAATATATTCCACTATATTTGGCCGAGATACAACTATTTGAAAATCTGGAATCTGAGGGTGCAAAAATATCTAAATATTGAGAAAATCGCCTTTAAAGTTGTCCAAATGAAGTTCTTAGCAATGCATATTACTAAACAAAAATGAAGTTTTGATATATTTACAGTACGAAATTTACAAAACATCCTCATGGAACATGATCTTTACTTAATATCCTAATGATTTTTGGCATAAAAGAAAAATCAATCATTTTGACCCATACAATGTATTTTTGGCTATTGTTACAAATATACCCCAGCGACTTAAGACTAGTTTTGTGGTCCAGAGTCACAATTCTATTTTTTTATATTTATAATGTACTGACAACCTTAAAATCAGAGTTTAAAAGGGTTCACAAACAGCTTTCCCACAAACTGAGATAAATGTTAACATATAGGAGCACAGTGTCATTCACATAAACACAAAACACCATCATGGTAATGCACATGACACTAAATTATTGTGATAAACATTCATTAAACAACATGAGATGTAACATAATACCCCAATGTACAAAAGTGATAAGAAAAACTAAGAATTAACAGTTATTTCAATAAAAAAACCCATCAAACATGAGCTGTCACATATGGAATAAATCTGAGAATATCAGTTCTATGTACTAGGCTACATGTTAATTTTAAGATGACTTGTTTTTCACTTGCTAAAACTGTACATTTAACAGTATTTTACTGTAAAGTGACATGAAACGTCTTGTTTTTCACCATATAAACAGAGTAAGGGGCCGTTCACACAGAACACGTTTTTCCTTTCCACTGCTCCACTTTTCCATTGTTAATCTGTGTAAACAAGCGCTAGATGGATGTTTCCGACCGTTGCGCTAAAACTCACGTCTTTCGCAGCGTTCTAAAAACGCGACTCTTAAGCCCCGTTCGCACCAAGAAGAACGATAACTATAAAGATAAATATATTAGCGTCCACACCAGCGGACGATATCGTCTGTTTATTCTAAGCGCACGCGCTCTCGAGCTCGTTATAGCAGGATGGATTCTGATTGGCTGCCAATGTTTGTATCGTTCATCAGCTGGAAAAAATCGTTCTGAAAGTGATTCCAACGGTATCGTTTCTCTGTGCCTTTATCGTTATAGTTGTGGTGTGGACTCTGCTATTCTCTAATACTGAGAACGATTTTTAGATCTTTATATTTATCGTTATCTTTATCTTTATAGTTATCGTGCTTGGTGTGAACGGGGCTTTAAGTTAGGCCGCGTGTTCACCAAAGCGGTTTTTTAATTTTATTTATTTTCTTTTTTTAATTGCTGATGTATTTTTTTCAATTGTTTTCAATGGGAGTGCTTTGTTTTTTAAAACGCGCATCTCGAGAGACCTTGTGTTTTTTTCCCCTATTCCACTGCCTGTGTACAAGCGTTCTGTGTATGGCAAAAAAACAAACAAAAAAAAAAACACACACACTTAGGGAACTTAGCATTAAACAATTACTGTCTGAAATGAACTAAAGTTAAAATAACGATAATTTTTACAGACTATTTTCATGATTGTTTTATGGCGCTTTTGCCATTTTGGAGTTGGTCACCATAAAGGGATAGCTCATCCAAAAAACAAAAAAAAATTAATTTACTCACTCTCATGTTATGTTTGAGTTTCTTTCTTTTGTTGAATGCCAAACACGATATTTTGAAGAATGCTGGTAAACAAACAGTTCATGGTAGCCACTGATGTCCAGTATTTTTTCCTAGGTTATATAGCTTATGGAAGCTACCATCAAATGTTTAATAAGCAACACTGATGAAATGATAGAATTTTATATTTTTTAATTAATTTAGTTTACGTAAATTAACTATCCCTTTAAGTTCATTATATAGAATAAGCCACTACAATATTCTTCAAAAAGTCACCTGTTACCAGTGAAGGTTATAGAAGGTTGCATTGGAAATATAATAGGTAAATGCAATAAGTAGTGTAACTATTTCAATTACTTTTTTAAAGTAACACTGCATTTGATTGCTTTTTGGTTACATTTCTAATGAATGTTTTCAACTGTTAATCATTCTGAAACATTTAAAGCAGGCAGGGCTATCCTTACAGTAGACCTCAACACTTTCAAAATCTTTCTTCACTCGAATTAACATTATAAAAATTCAATTTTTATAAGACACCACAAAATTAGACTTCAGCACCTCTTTTTACAAACCCGATTCCAACAAAAGCTGGGACACTGTACAAATTGTGAATAAAAACAGAATGCAATGATGTGGAAGTTTCAAATTTCAATATTTTATTCAGAATACAACATAGAT
>JAFVLL020015999.1:0-32901 GCA_021397915.2 Tor tambroides
GTGGTCTCGCCGTCGGTGTGTAAACGGACCGTGTTTATCTCTGTTTTTAAGCCGTCAGGGAGTGGATCTGTCTCGGACGCCATCTTTAGCAGCAGCAGTAGCCCGGGAGAGTGAAGCGCTGCTGGGCCACCGTCAACCAGCACCGGGCTGGAGGAGTTTCTCCAGCGGACACTCATGCTTGACAGCGATCGATAAGTTTGTCGGGACTGATTTGGGGTCGGTAGGCGTGTTTCTGTCCACTGGGTTTGTTGTTGTTGTGGTCGGAGGAGTTTTCTCGGGCTGGCTGCTCATCCTGGCCTGTTGGGAGGGTAAGTGAGCTGTTAGCTCTTCTGCTAACTTAAGTTCATGTCAAAATAAACATTTCTAACTTTTTAACACAGCAGAATGACTTGGTTAAACGTTTTCTGTTAACTGTAGCCCATTCCAGTGAATTAACATTACAAACGCAACCGTGTTGATCTAAGTTTATTAGTTTCCACCCAAGTCATGGGTTTGACTGTTGAAGTTTGGCTGCAGGTGATGAAACTTTTAACAGATCATCTTCATATTCATAATATAGAAATGCACATGTGTATGCTGGGTTTTTAGCTCTGGGCTGTGTGATCTGTGTGTAATATGGATGCCACCTTGTGTATGTTGTCTATTATGATTATTTGTATCATACATATTAAGGTGTGTTACTTTATTGTGGTCTGAAATACTTAAGAACATGCTGTTCCTGTAAAGTGCAGTTGACCATCCAGGCTTAAGTATCTGTGTAAACAGCAGTTTAATTAGATGTACAGACTGAATGATCATGATGGATGGACCTACTGTTTACATTCTGAAATTTCCATCTGTCAATGGGATGCTGTCTTTATTGTTATAGATCTGATGATTCATAAATGGCTCTTAGACATTATGATTGCTTTATTGCTTCTGCTGGTCTTGTGTAGTATTTCCTGCTGTCCTACCTGTATATTGATGCTCGTACGCTGGCACAGTGGAAATGGCCGCTCTGATTGTAATGCAATGAAGCTCTGCTGCATTTGTTTATGGCTTTGCATTGCTCATAAACATGCAAACTGGTGGTATGTGAACGAGAGGCTGAATACGGCCTCTGTTGTTGAGAGACACTGCCTGCTTTCTCCACCGTGATTGTCTTTCTCTGACCTCATTGCTGCCTCTTAAATCTGGGCCTCTGTCCTCTCTCCACAACAGCATCCGTTACACTGAGCCCTTGGGGTCTCCACTCCCACATCCATCTGATATCAGACCTCTGATTATCATTGATGTCATCAAGCGACTAACACAAGTTTGGTCTATCAGTTTTGACACTTTCCATGCATCCCTCATTCTGGCAGGATAATAATTGATTCAAATATCCCAAACGTATAGCTGTTCTTGCACAGTGAGATCTACAGCGTTGCACTGACCAGCTTTGAATTATTGTCCTCCCGAGCAATTAAGTATGATTATTATTTAAGGGCTTAACTAAACATTTTTATTAATTAATTTATTAATTTTTTATTATTGCTTGCCCAGTAGTTCAGACATTTAACCATTGTTTGGGCTGAACACACACAAACACACAAAACAAATAATGTTACAAAGGAATATATATATATATATATATATATATATATATATATATATATTTTTTTTTTTTTTTTATTAGAGTAATGAAATATGATGATCAGATATTATAATAAATTAGGTTTTGTATCAATATAACTGAAATCGTTAGTCATAATGTTTGCTTTTATTTATTTATATTGATTTATTATTATTAATTTTGCTGTCCCAGTAGTTTAGACTTGTACCTGCACTGACAATATTTTTACTGAAGCATCACAAAAATGATAAACCTATATTTTTATATATTTTATATTTGTCACAAAGGAATATATTTTTTATATTATAATGAAATATTATAATAAGATATTACAATATAATTAATAAATTGAGTTTTATATGAATAAACAAACTAAGTTGTTAGTCCTAACATTTACATGCCTTTATTTATATTAGTTTGTTTATAATAATTATAATAATAATATTAATAGTAGTAGTATTGCTGGCACAGTAGTGTAGGTTTGTACTTGTGCTGCCAATATTTTCACTAGGAGCACCACAAAAAAGATCAACTTTAAATATTTTTATATTTTGTTACAAAGAAAAGTATTATTATTATTATTATTATTATTATTAAGTATTAAGTACTTGCAGCAGCTGAACACTGAATTCTGATGTATTTTTTTGTCACTGAATTCTGATGTATTTATTTTTATCTGTTCCGTGGAAGTATATCATAAAGACACTTTTTTTTGTTTTTGTTTTGCTTATAGTTATAGAAGAAACAATCATTATAAACACACTTTTTACAGGGATTCTAAAGAGGCATCAAGTGCTTTTCCAGAAGTCAATACTATATTGAAAAAAGAAAAAGTATTGCTTGCAAAAAAAACAATAATATCAGATATTTAGCAGCTAGAATGGTCTCTTAAATAACCCCCATGGTACAGTTTCCAAATGAAACGATCTCTGCAGGTGCAGCTAGGACGCAGGGTCTAATCACTCGCAAGGTCATACTCAGTGTTTATAAATACAAAGCAGTGCAGCGCCGGCACGGGACAGCATCTCTAAAGCTCTGCCCATGGAGAAGGACTGGGTCAGAGCTGTGCTGCTGTTTGTCTTGCAAATGAAGGGAACTCCCTGTCCCTGCTCCGATGGAGGAGTTTCCTAGACATTCCTTCTAATCTGTATTTAAAGGATGTTGTGATGCTTGTTTAAGGAGAGGGGTAAGTTGTTTGATATCTTGATGAATTCTTTCAGGCCAGTCGTGACCGGACAGTGTTTGTAGACAGGGTTATTTGGTATAGGACAGTAATAGAAATACCTACAGTGTGAAAACGTCACTGAAATGATATTGATTTTATAATATTATACACAAACAAGCTGGGTTTTTGGACAGATAGAACTATTTCCTTGTGTTTGCGGTGGCAGTTACAGTTCTGTTTTTCAGCTTTTCGCACATTCCTGAATAGCAACTCAGCATTTCTCCATTTGTGTGGCTAAGCTTTGACTCTAGTAGTTTTGTTTAAACTTGTCAGTTCGTTGGAAAATGAGATAAAGTCTGAAGGAAATGAGTGAAGGAGTTAAGAATGTTGATGTTGACTTAAAGAGCTAATTATCACTGAAATGGTTGATGGGAGATTTGAAGTGGCATTAGCACATGAGCTGAGTGAACAGGAAATAGAGAAACACTGCGTGAAAGAAAGCAAGCGACATCATGTAGGCAGTTCCTGCCCTGCTGTTGTGTCATCCTGTCCTGCCACATTCCTTCTGTGTGTCTGTTGAATGGCATGATGGGGTGTCATCTCGTTCTGCCCTTACAGCCTGTGTCACATGCTAAGCATCTGGCAGTTAGCATGATTGCTTCGCATCCCTGCTTTTTTAAATTCCATGTCAGTGAATTTGAATTGAGGTGGAAAATTAGATGCGGAACAGTCATTTGAATGTTAATTTAAAGAACTAGAACTAAAATGGAATGAACAAGCGTTCATTTAAAAGAACATTTATATATAAAAATGAATATGTACACTAACATTCAAATCTTTTGGGTCAGTAAGATTAAAAAAAATACTTTTATCCACCATAATGCATTAAATTGATTAAACATGACAGTAAAGACTTTTACAATGTTTCTGTTTCCAACAAACTCTGTTCATCAAAGTATCCTGAAAAATGCATCACAGTTTAAAAAAAAAAATTAAGTGACAACAGTTTTCACCATTGAAATTAATAATAAATGTTTCATGAGCAATAATTCAGCATATTAGAATGGTTTCTGAAGGATCATGTGTCACTGAAGAGGATGCTGAAAATTCAGCTTTGCCATCACAGGAATAAATTTTATTTTAAAATATTTCAAATTGTAATAATTTAATTGCAAACATTTGAACGGTAGTGTTAAAAAAAATAAACGTTTTAATTACTTCCTTAAAGTGATCATCGCATGTACCTTCATGCTTTTTGGAGAGCCTGTTTACATTACTATTACACTTTACACAATACATAAGTGCCTATGGTTAATTGTTGTCAAAATATAAACAAATATAAATAAATTCAAGTTCAAACAACCTTTCAAAACCCTAAATAGTGCATGATTTGGCCAACTTTAAGCATTTTCAGATATAGTTAGTGTCTGTCACCTCTGCATAGTGCTCATGCGTGTGTAAAGGTGAACGGGATGGTGTGATTCGAGTGGGTGGATTGGTGTGTGTGTGTGTGTGGGCAGAGAGAGTGTGAGGCAGCTGGTGTGGTGGGAGGCCGGCGCTCGGGCCGGTCTTGTGACTGAGACATCAGCCCCTAGCTCTCAGCATTGTGTCTGTGCAGCCGATCATCTGAGCAGCACTGAGGGGGGAGCAGCGGCCCGAACCCATCCAGCTCCAGCAACAAACAAAGCGCTATTTAAAATGAGGTCATTCCTATGTGCCTATAGTTTGATGGTGTTTACTAATAAAGCACACAGTGGCAATGAAGGCCGCTTGTGTAACTATGACAAAACTGGTATAATGAGTGTTAAAGTTAAATTTGGTGTTATTATAACTAACTTAGGAATAGTTTACGCAGTCAATAAAATTGATCATGTTGTTCCAAACTTTCATAATTTTTCCTTCACAAAAGAAGATTCTTAAAAAAATGTTTTTTTTTTTTTTTTTTGTGTCTTAAAGCTAACGTCTCAATGGGGTTTAAAACACACTATTGATTCGACTGCACTAACTCTATCGAATGAGAACAAAACTTGAACTGAATTTAGCTCAGTAATAACACTATTGTGTTCTGTAGTGCTGCTTTACAGTTGAAATGAATTTGTTACATAATTGATTAATTTTGCAACATCCACACTAGGGGTGAGCGATATACTGGTAGACACGATTGACCAGTAGAAATTTGTCAACCGTTAGAGATTTTGGACTATCTTCTCTATTGCGGTTACATGCTCACATGAGGTTGCTGTGCTACATGGTCACGAAAACTTATTCTTTGCACATGTCTTTAAGCATTGCAGTTTAAAAACAAGCGATTTTAAGAAGTTCAAATGCAATCAGCAGTGAAAGAGAATTCATTTTGCTAAAGTGAAGACGGTGCTCATAGTGCAAGAGTATTGAGTTATTTTTGCCACTCTCTATAGGCCTTTAATGGTTAAATACACACACTTGTATGTGTCAGAATGCCTGTCTTTGCAAGTATACTTGTAAACACAGTAATATAGGTCTTAAGTAAAGCAAACACCTGGGAAAGGAAATGCACGTGTAATAGGCCTGGACGATATGAGCAAAAGTTCGTATCTTGGTATTTTTTGTCTGATTTGTGGTATACGGTATATGTCTCGGTATTTCGAATTTAGATTAAACAAATAAAGTGAATGTAAGCATGTAGGCATATATTATGTGCAAAAAAGGGTTAAAATCACATTACATTCTAACATTGCAATCTAAAACAAAAATAGGTAATACTTTTAAAGCAGAAGTTAAATTTACTAAACTAAAAATGAAAATAATAAAAAAGCACAGACTAATTGAGTAAAAAGGCTATTTTGATTACCCCATGATACTTTACAGTTAGTGCTATCATGCAAATAGCCTACACTTACTTGTAGGTTTAAAATTCTACATATATGTCACATTTATTGTCCAACTACAAACATTTAAGCAAAATGTATATTTTAGTCATAGTTATTGCACTCCTATTTCATTGCGCTCTCTGTTCTGAACGAGCAGCGCTCGTTCTAAATGAAGTCTGTGAAGTTTAGCGGATAGTCGCAAAGCAAAAGCCCATGCACTTCTGACAGCAAAATGGAAATATTTTCATGGCTTTCTAACATTTACATATGGAGAACATACCTGTGAAATGTAAGTTATGCATTAAGGAAAACAGCACATCTCAAACACATTAAACAGCGCGTCTCTGTCAGCGGCACGCAGAGCATCTGACGGGGCGAGCCACTTTAAACTGAAACTGTAAACTATAGGCTACTATATCTTACGAGTTTTTTAAAGCCCTTCATTTTAGTCACATGTTTAGAACAAATTGTATTATGCACTTTCTCTGCAGCAGTTCAGTCTGTGTCCTCCTCAGATATTTTTTCAGCCGGCTCGTAACAAACTACTGTATATTAACGGTATTGCTTCATACCGTATCGCTTATAAAAAATATATTAATATATCGTACAAACTCGATATACCGCCCAGCCATAACGCGTAACGCCCAGCCATAGCACTTAAAGTGACAGCTAAATCACATTTGTACCTTTAAGAAACATATTTAATTTACACAGTGAAGAATATGCACTGTTTTTATACATTTGATTACTTTATGTATGTAGCATTTCTAATTTATTTGTTCTATTGTAGATTTTTTTTGTCCTATTTCTAGTAATTAGTTTCATATTCTTGTTTAACCACTGACTGTTTACTTGTCTTTAGTGAATTTTATTTATTTATTTTAATTTAGGCTAGTATTAGGTTTTTTTTGTGTGATTTTGACATGGGTATGGTATAAAAAAGTTGACATCAAAAAGACCTTATTTAAAGGAACACTCCACTTTAAAAAAAAAAAAAAAAAAAAGGCTCATTTTACAACTCCCCTAGAGTTAAACAGTTGAGTTTTACTGTTTTTGAATCCATTCAGCCGATCTCCGGGTCTGGCGGTATCACTTTTAGCTTAGCTTAGCATAGATCATTGAATCGGATTAGACCATTAGCATCTCGCTCAAAAATGGCCAAAGAGTTTCGATAATTTTCCTATTTAAAGCTTGACTCTTCTGTAGGTACATCGTGTACTAAGACAGACGGAATGCGTAATATCATTGCGCCTGCTGCACCCATGGTACGGCAGAAAAGTTCCTTGATTATTACGCCGGAATGAGAGTATAGTTCCTAGCCATATCGGCCTAGAAAATCGCAACTTTTCATTTTCCGTCGGTCTTAGTACACGATGTACCTACAGAAGAGTCAAGCTTTAAATAGGAAAATTATCGAAACTCTTTGGTCATTTTTGAGGGAGATGCTAATGGTCTAATCCGATTCAATGATCTATGCTAAGCTAAGCTAAAAGTGCTACCGCCAGACCCGGAGATCGGCTGAATGGATTCAAAAACGGTAAAACTCAACTGTTTAACTCTAGGGGAGTAGTAAAATGAGCCTATTTTCAAAAAAAGTGGAGTGTGTTCCTTTAAAACAAAAATAAATATATTGTGAGATATCGTTACCGTGAAATAAAATCACTCATATCGTGATGTAAGATTTTGGTCATATCGCCCACCCCTAATCCACACTGTTATTGAAATGAACTGGATCAATATTAAACTGACTTGAGCTGAATACCGACACTGTTGTCTTCTGTAGAGCTGCTGATACAGGGTATCTTAAAAGGCCTTAAAAGATCTTAAATCGGAGCAAAAAATCTTAAATTCATAAAGTTATGGCATTAAGTGTTGCATACATTGCAAAAAAAGTAACATCTTCCTCAGTATTTTTTTCTCAATACAAATATCTAAACATCCTTAAATCACGATACAAGTTATCTACTTAAGATGCAGAATGAACCTATGAAGTCTTGTTGTCATGTTTAAAACCAGAACAAAAAAATCTGTAAAATCGAAATCTTTTGAAGTTGTATTTTCAAAGTTTGAAACATTGTGAATACAAAACATTTACATTTAGAGAACATATTGACGTTTTGTGTTCCATTCAATTTATTCCATTAATATTCTCTACTTGGTTTTAAAAGGGTCTTAAAAGTCTTATTTACCTTCATAAAACCTGCAGAAATCCTGTTATAACTGAATTGAACTCGTTTCATAGCTAATGAACTTTACACCGTTATTGAACCGAACTGACTTGAGCTGAATAATGACATTTTAGAGCTGCTTTAAAGCAAAATTTGGATTTGTCTCATATTTAAAGAAGTTAATTAATTTGGTTAATTGATTAATTATATTATTTTCCTGTTTGTTACTGTGAAGTTGCTTTGAAACAATCTGTATAGTGTAGTGCACTATAAATAAAAATGGCTCGACTTTCATTTTGGACTCCATAGACTTCATGTATGGACACATACAGTTTAAAATGTTTTTTTAGTGTGTGTGTTCCACAAGATTTGACATGAGGGTAAGTAAATGATGACTGAGATTTGATTTTTGGGTGGCCTATCCCTTTAAGTACAGACATATTAGTATGTGATGTCCATTTTGTGCATCCCAACCCAATCTTATATATGAGCCAACCACTCCTAGTCTAAAACCAGCTTATATAATAATTGTGTTTCATGATGATGTCGTATTCACTTTTAAGTGTAGATTTTAGCTGTTCACTCTGTCCTGTGTGTCAGTCCCGTGTCTGGCTAACCATGGACAAGGTGACATAGTTATGCAAACTCCCAGGGTTTGCGTTTGGAATAGTGACGGACGTTTGTAACTGCGACGCAGCAGAGCTGAAGAAATTCTCAACAGAAAGATTACAAGGTGTGTCTATCTGGAATGATTCCGTTCAGACGCGTACAGCTGTGGACCAGGTGTCATGATGTGTCTCATTATATCGCTTTGTCAGTTAGTCAGTCATGCACGTAAGCAGATAAACATCGTTCGAGAGGGTGTTCTGAGAGGATAGTTTGCAGGCTCTTGGCCATTGGCTCAGAGATGCTGTTGCCATGGAAACTGATGTGCTAGTTGTTGCTGGGCTTCAGATGGGAGCCGATGCTGGAAGCAATCCCTCAACTGAGTTTTGGCCAGAGTGTGCTTGACTGCTCTGACACTCCGCTTATTAACAACAGCCTCTCGCCAATAAACCACCTCACCTGCATCAGATGAAGCTGGATATTTCTGCCTCTTTTATATACATCATAATCATCTCTCTAACAGATGTGTTTATTTCCATTTTTAAATTGTGATTTACTTGAGGCTTGTATACAAAATGATGATGATCCTTCAAAAATCAGTGTCATATGCTGATTTGTTGTCAAGAAATATTTTCTTATTATCATAACTGTTGAAAACTGTGCTGCTTAATATTTTTGTGGAAATCATGATGCAATTTTTCAGGATTCTTTTAGTTCAAAAGAACAGCATTTATATATAATAGACGTATTTCTTAACATTATAAATATCTTTTTAGCCAGTTTTGATTAATGCAAATTAATGTTTCCTTGTTGAATAAAAGTATTAGTTTTATATTAGTAAAAAGTATTAGTTTATCCAAGATGCTTCAAGAAACCTGCAAAGCTACCTGAAAAACTGTGCAGCTAGGGCAAAAGCTGCTTTAAAGGATGGGCACACCAAATGTTGATTAAGTTTAGTTATTAGAAGTTAATTGATAAAGAAAATCTATTTGACATTATTTTTGACCGCAGCTAAAACTTTTAAGGGTACTGTAGCTTTGCAGGTAGGATTCTTGAAGCATCTTGGAGACAGTTCTTCTGGATTTAGTCTGTCTCAGTTTGTTCTGTTTCTTCATGTCATTCCAGACAGACTGGATGATGGTGAGATCAGATCTCTGTGTGTGGAGCACTGGCTGTTGTCAGACTCCTTGTGCAAACAAATCTCATTGGATTATTACAGTTAATGGCAAAATGAATTTTTGGAAATGTAAACTGATATTTCCTACTGACACACTACAGCAAAAGATAGAAATAACTGACCTAAACCAATTTTTTAGCTGGTGAAAATACTAGTGTTCTAATAGTTTTGGTCACCTCTGTGTATATGATATTGTATGATAATATATAAGATATGTAAAAATCGTTAAACCATTTAATCCAGTTTTTGAATTGGTTCATTGAGACAAGACACTGAAAGTGAAAATGAATGACTTGGTCAGCTGTGTTGGGGATGGCTTTAAATATTCAGTGGACAGAATGATTTGAAATGGAGCAGCAGGCTGAATGAGGAAGCAGAGAGCTGTGGAGTCATTGACTCTCTCTCTGTGTTTGTAAGAATGGGAGAGCCATTGATGTTATGACTGCAGCTCCTGGTTGTCTCTCGCACACTTCCTCTCTCCCTCTCTCTTGAGGCTCACAAGAGGAACTCACTGACCACATCTGCTGTAATGCGCAAACCCAGCGCATCAGCCTGGGGTATTTTGCTGCAAACAGCAGCTTGAGCATGTAGTTTCTCATAGAGTTGAGAACTTTTATGATTCCTCCTTGTTAAGTCATGGCACAGGAGTGTTGATGTATACATATACAATGGAGTCAAAATGTCTTGAGTCCCCATTGAAAACATGGTAATCAAGATCTACTTAAAAAGGAAGTAACAGAATTTTCACAAAATATTTTCTGATTTAATCCTATTTTTTTCTAATGCAATGCTACACTCTCTCTCTCTCTCTCTCTGTCAGGTTTTGTTCTGTATGAGGCCACTGTCTTGCAGATGAGCCATCAGTGGGGGCTGTTGTGTCGCAGACCCAGATAGTGAGTGGCGGCTGCGGCCCAGGCCCCGCCCCCTCCCAGCATGCCCAACGCTGTTCGCGCGGGGAGTCTGAAGGACCCTGAGGTCGCAGATCTCTTTTTTAAAGAAGACCCTGAAAAACTCTTCTCAGACCTGAGAGAGATCGGTCATGGCAGCTTTGGCGCTGTATACTTTGTGAGTACTTTTGCATCTCCCAACAAAATGGCTTTTAAACACTGAAGTCATAATCATTCTTCTACTAAGTTAATGAATTGATGTTGTTTTTTTAAAGGCACGGGATGTGCGGACCTCAGAGGTGGTGGCCATCAAGAAAATGTCATATAGTGGAAAACAGTCCAATGAGGTGAAAATAAACACTAATTTTCTCATATTGTTCTTTAAGTTAAGAGAGATTACACAGGATTGTGTCTCCCTCTAGACTGTAACCTATGCATGTATTCCATGATTCATTATTTAATCAGAGCTCTGATGCATAGTGTCTTTTTCTGTTCACCAATAAATATGTTAAAGGTTTAAGGCCAGATTTATTAAACAGGGCACATTTAATCTCATTAATCCACTGATGGGAGTGTAAAGTTCTGTGGGTGATCTACTGACAATGTGCAAATTATTGAACACAGAGACAGCCAGCACATTTCCATAATGGTCAATGCACTCTACCAAGAGTAGCACAAATTAGCATAAACTCGCAAACAAGCAAAGCCGATAATAATCAGGTGCGAATAATCTACTAACAACACGATCACAAAATGGGTTAAGACATACTTTTTTGGGTGTTAAATAATGGCACAAATACTGGCAAATTGACTACTGCAAACCTTAGTAAATCACTTTGCACACTCCTATAAATTTTGTGCCTGAAAACAAACTTCTACAAATGCATATGCAATATAAAAGAACCATTCTTATAGACAGAAATGAAAGAAAAGGCTCTATTAACTGTTTATCTGAAAGTGCATTGCATAGTTATGCATTTCATATGCATTGGTTCATTGTATAACTGTTTGCTTTCTGTTCTTATCTTTTTTTTTTTCCAGAAATGGCAGGATATAATAAAGGAGGTGAAATTCCTTCAGAGGATAAAGCACCCAAACAGCATAGAGTATAAAGGATGCTACCTGCGAGAGCACACAGCATGGGTAAGAAACCCAACCCAGCTAGCAGCTATCAGATCACGTATCTTTTTTTATATGAACAGTCTGATATATTTGTTTTCTATATGCATGGACTACTTGCTGATATGTGTCTCTGTCTCTCTAGCTGGTTATGGAGTACTGTCTGGGGTCTGCCTCGGATCTCCTTGAGGGTAAGCTTGGATGTTTTGATGCTTGCTTAATGTGCTGATTCCCACAAAGATATGTGGACTCCATATACGGCCTCAAGTTACAAACAAAAAGCATTTATTTATAGAAGTATTTGTTTATCTTCAGAGATACCTCTACAAACCTTTTTTTTTTACCCACAGTACACAAAAAACCTTTACAAGAGATGGAAATAGCAGCGATTACTCATGGTGCTTTGCAGGGGTTGGCGTACCTTCACTCCCACAACATGATTCACAGGTGAGTTCTCATGTTAGCGTTTGAGTTAGTTAAGCCCAAAGTATACTTCGTTTTTGTATGCGTACGCTAGCGTATGCGTACAGTTGAACACGTAGCCTTTCAAAGTATACTCCATTTGATGATGTGCGCTATTTTGTTGTTGTTATTCCGTCTCTTTAGTTTCATTTTCTACTGTGAAACAGTGGCCCGGGACAGTGTTGCCACCTTGTGGAACAACTGATTACTGCAAAAAAAAAAATTCAGTGCACATGTGCGACCTGTATGTACAAAGTAAAAAGTGAAGTATACTTTGGGCTTAAGAGTTTCTTAGTATCAAACCTGATTTTAAAAAATTATATATATTATATTATTTTTAATGTAGAAAACTTCAAATTCACTCAAAAATGTCTATTATCTATTCACAAAACTGTTAATTTGTGAAAGGGTAATACCAGTGCATCACTGAAATGGCAAGTATTTGCAGGTTAATATGCCTTGTCAGTATTTAAGTCTGTAGCTATACATAATGTCTCGAAAACCTGTAAATGTTGACATTATTAGCCATATAAAGCAGGGCAGTGTGTGGTTCAGTTTTGTAAGTTTACCCTTTCCTGGCTGTTTGACAGGGATATAAAGGCTGGGAACATCCTGCTCACAGAGCCTGGACAGGTGAAGCTGGCAGATTTCGGTTCTGCTTCAATCGCCTCTCCTGCTAATTCATTTGTGGGTACTCCTTATTGGTGAGTTGCCCATTTATCTTCAAGACTTTCAGTGGTTATAAACTTCAAAGGCTTTATCACACTATATAAATTAATTATTCATAGGCAAGTCTGCAGTTAAACAGTTAATTAGATTTTAAAGGCCTTAAAAGGTCTGTTAGATTCTGTCTAGGCCTTCCAACTACTGAAATTTATTATCGATAGTTTATGGTTGTATTGCATAACACTGGAATCTTCTTTTTTTCTTAAAATGTTTGCTGTTTCCTCCATCTCAGGATGGCCCCAGAGGTGATCCTGGCCATGGATGAGGGTCAGTATGATGGAAAAGTTGACATCTGGTCTCTAGGAATAACCTGTATTGAATTAGGTGAGATGAAATAGGATTCATAAAGACTTAATTATTTTGCTCCGGTGCCCAGTTTGTTTTTCTGATAGTCTTCTTGTCCTTCAGCTGAAAGAAAACCACCACTCTTCAACATGAATGCAATGAGTGCCTTATACCACATCGCGCAGAATGAGAGTCCAGCCCTGCAGTCCAGTGAATGGTGAGTGATGGCTTTTCCCTCATGTTCATTAACCTTTCTCAACTCAAAGCTCTATTGTTTGAAATCCTCTCGCTCTTTCTTTTCCCAGGACGGACTACTTCAGAAACTTTGTGGACTCCTGCTTACAGAAGTTGCCCCACGATAGACCCAACTCTGAGGAACTGCTGAAAGTAAGTTAAAGAAAGTTCACTGTTCAAACAGAAGGATGGAGTTCAGTGAGTTCTCTTTTGAAGATTCTTCTGCAATGCTTAGGGACACTGTAAGAATTCATTTATTTGAATGTGATCTTTTCTATCTTCACCACACTTTGATGCCTTTAGCTGTTATTCTGAAAGCTCTGGCTTTCTGATGTTTTCTCGCATCTGTGACACAAGGGAGTTTGTAATGCAAAGCCTAACAACAAAAAGTTTATTTGTTGACCTGTTTGAGGTGGTAGTTCGGATTAATATAAAAAAATATATAAAACATATTAATATAACAATAATAATAATATAACAATAATAAAACAACAAAAAAAGTAATGTTTTCTTAAAAAAGTGCAGCTTTTTTTTGTTTTTTATTGTTTTTTTTAGTTTGTTGTAAATACCTGAAATTACTTCTTATGATAAATGTTGAAAACAGTTGTGCTGCTTAATATTTTTGTGGAAACCATGACACATGTTTTAGGATTCTTTGACAAATAGAAAATTCAAATGAACAGTCAGAACAGTTACTGTCATTTTTGGTCAGTTTAATTAATATTTGCTGAATAAAATTGTTAATTTCTTTTTTTTTTTAAAGTAACATTACTTAACCCATACTTTTGAATGGCAGTTGAGCTCTGTAATATGTGAATCTACTTGTTCAGTTGAAGCTGATAATATTTTAAAGTAAAAATTCTATTGAAGCATCTGATCCTTTTATCTTAATCATCATAACCTCCTCTTTCTGTGTGCAGCATGCGTTTGTCCAGCGCGAGCGGCCGGAGTCAGTGCTTATGGACCTGATCCAGCGCACCAAAGATGCTGTGAGAGAGCTGGACAACCTGCAGTACCGTAAAATGAAAAAGATCCTCTT
This sequence comes from Tor tambroides, assembly GCA_021397915.2. Classification (NCBI taxonomy): domain Eukaryota; kingdom Metazoa; phylum Chordata; class Actinopteri; order Cypriniformes; family Cyprinidae; genus Tor; species Tor tambroides. The sequence goes on from JAFVLL020015999.1 coordinate 14,312, forward strand.
TCAGGAGGCCCACAATGGCCCTGCAGCAGAGGTCCCAGACGACGAGGAGGTAAGTTATTGTAATAGCATATCTCGACCTCCTTCGACCCTTGGTACCCTGCCAAATGTGTTTTACAGTCTTCCTGCCAAGGGAGGAAGTTGTGTTTTGTCCTGGTTTATAGAAAGGCATGGCCTCAACACATACAGGATATTTTTACCGAAAGGTCGTTTCCATTCATTTAATCTGTTGTAGGAGGTGGAGCACAGTGTTGGCCGTACAGGGACAGTGAACAGTGTGGGCAGTAACCAGTCCATCCCTAGCATGTCCATCAGCGCGAGCTCACAGAGCAGCTCGGTTAACAGCCTGCCTGACGCCACAGACGCCACCGATGATAACAAGAGCGAGGTGGACCTGATGGAGAAAGACCAAACCATCATACCCAACAGCTCCATGATTCACGTCAAACCGGTTTGTGCACGTCCACAAAGTATTTACATTACATTTATTCTCTACCAAAGTGACTTTGCTTTGTATTATATGCAAAGGGCATATATGTCTTTCACATCATTATTCAAAACTTTTTCACACTGGTCTATAATTGTGATATCATGTATTGCAGATTTACCCACTGCTAAATCTCATGCAAAAATGAAGCAAACTGTGGTTGGTTGCTTTACATGTCAATCAGACAGTCTCTTCCTGCCTGGAATTAACAGACTTAATCATGGACCAGACCTTTTGCAGTTTAGTCAAAGGCTACAAGACACTACAAATTGATAGTTAAGGCAAAGTTTAAAGGTGCCATAGAATGGAAAACTGTACTTACCTTGGCATAGTTGAATAAGAGTTCTGTACATGGAAATGACATACAGTGAGCCTCAAACACCATGGTTTCCTCCTCCTTATGTAAATGTTGTGAATAAAAAAGACCACTGAAAAATAGGCGAATCAAAACAACACCGACTGTGACGTAACAGTCGGGATCACTAATAGTTACACCCCCAACATTTGCATATACACGCCCATGGTCTATGCCAGCCGCCAGCCGAACCTGCACAGCCGAATCATCAGAAGTTCTGGTATTGTGAAGAAACAAGCGAGGACAACAGCGAAAATGGCAGATCATGGAAATAAATATTATGTTCCAGGCTGTGCAGGGGATGTGAAGTGCAGGGATGGGTTGGTGTCTGTATTCAGAAAGGCACGGAAAGCAAATAACGCGTTCTAATAAAACATGAGCCACTAAAAGGACATGGTTAGCTCCTTGCTAGCGGTAGCTTGTTACATTACAGTACATAAGATTTCAGTACTCTAAGATTTAGAGATGACTGAGGATGATGGCGAATGATTTACAGATCCTGAGCACCACTGACAAGCATCTGATCTTGTAAAATGTGTGGTGCAATCGCGAATCTCGAAAGTGAAAGTAAAAAGCGATCGTGCATTTGAAAGCAGTTTCAGTGCCCCGCATATTAATAGCGGCTCCCTGATGCCCGCATTTTATATACAGTAAAATTACCCGACGATATAACTGCAAGAGAAATATATATTTTCCTCCCTGTGTTTCCTTCCTGTGAGCTACTGAAATGAGCCGCACTGTGAAACAGCCAATCAGAGCAGAACTCAACATTATTATTGACCCTTCCAAATAATCCAATAACAGACCATTTCATTCTAGGGAGAAATCCTAGGGTTGTATATGCACATATAAAACCATTTTTGGAGAATTTTTGCCCTTACCTAAGCCACATACCTTCTATGTAGATATCAGAGAACAATTTAAAATATTGTATCAATGCATTCTATGGCACCTTTAAGTAATCAAAGTTGAGTTTATTAATACAGCTAACTGTACTTTTAAGAGGTGGGATCTTTGTAACTGCTCTTTGACTGTCTTTGAAATCCAAAGCAGACTGAACATATCATGCATGCTTGTTCTGTTTTTATGGTATTAATATGCTTAATTTGTCTGAAGGAGGAAAAGAGCTACCAGGAAGAAACCGAGGCTCAGAAACAGCCCACAGAGCCTCAGTCTCCCCCAGCACAGACACCACGGCGTCAATACCGAAATCGAGAGCACTTTGCCACCATTCGCACAGCCTCCCTGGTGAGACCCAGATTACCACCCAAGAACAGAGTCAGGGAGTCTGTTTGCTCTCTGATTACTTCAAGTTTAATAGTTCACTATACACTATCAAGTTTAATAGTTTCCTACAACACTTGGGGGATAAAAGCTAGTTTCTTGACAGATCTTGTCTTTGTGTGTCCTAGGTGACGCGTCAGATTCAAGAACACGAGCAGGACTCTGAGGTGCGCGAGCAGATGTCTGGCTACAAACGAATGCGCAGGCAGCACCAGAAACACCTTCTGGCCCTCGAGAACAAGCTGAAGGGCGAGATGGACGAGCACAGACTCAAGCTAGACAAAGAACTGGAGAACCAGAGGAACAGCTTTGCTGCCGAGATGGACAAACTCATCAAGAAGCACCAATGCACCATGGAGAAAGATGTACTGTAACATCATTATACAAAACCAAATCATAAACATCATTAATTGTTAATGTGTAAGGTAAAAAGATGTTAAAAAGTCAGAATCATCTGTTTATGATGCATCATTCTGCTTTCCAGGCCAAGACTTTTTCCAACGATGAAAAGAAATTCATGCAGCACATTCAGAGCCAGCAGAAGAAAGAGCTCAGCAGCTTCCTGGAGTCTCAGAAACGCGAGTACAAACTGCGCAAGGAACAGCTCAAAGAGGTCAGGAAGCCAATCTGGACAGCTTCACTCTTAGCCTCATTATATTCCATTGCACATTCACATTTATTGCACTTTTTCATTGCAGGAACTGAATGAGAACCAGTCCACACCAAAGAAGGAGAAGCAGGAGTGGCTGTCCAAGCAGAAGGAGAACTTCCAGCACTTCCAGGCAGAGGAGGAGGCCAACCTACTTCGCCGGCAGCGGCAGTATTTGGAGCTTGAGTGCCGCAGGTTCAAACGGCGAATTCTCATTGCACGTCACAACGTGGAGCAAGATCTAATGAGAGAGGTCAGCAGACGGAGAGTTTGCATGTACACAAACTCACAAATCCAAATTTAGTTTTCATTTTTTGCCTTTGAACTGAGCCAGAAATAAGTGACATTAATTAGTCTGACATTTGTCTGTTCTCAGGAGCTGAATAAGCGTCAGACGCAGAAGGATCTAGAGCATGCCATGCTGCTCCGACACCATGAGTCTATGCAGGAGCTGGAGTTCAGACACCTGAGCAACATCCAGAAGATGCGTGCAGAGCAGATCCGCCTGCAGCACCAGACAGAGCTCACCAACCAGCTGGAGTACAACAAGCGCAGGGAGAGGGAGCTCAGACGCAAACACGTCATGGAGGTCCGACAGCAGCCCAAGAGCCTCAAGGTAATGTCACTCGAGTTTTCCAGTCAAGGTTGTAGGTTGCAATTCCTTGAAAAGAGGCTTAGTGGGTGCTATAGCATAGTGGTTGAAGAACTGGGCTGGCAACCAAATAGTTGTTCAATTACAGTGTTTGCCAAATTACTATTTAAAATTAAAATAAGGTTTAGGATTACTTAGGGCATGAAAAAATTTGACCCAGCTGATTTTTTATAGGGATTTCTTATAGGTCACAGAGGTCAACTAGTTTGGAATTTTTTCTCCATTTATTGTTTGTATTTATGAGTAGTCAACTAACTAGTTGTCCAACAATTAACTAGTTGATTAGTGAGGTTGACTAGTTTATAGAATTTCTTTTATTATTAGTTGTGTATGTATGACTGCTAGCTATCCACCAAACGACTATTTTTCCAACAATAGCTAGTTGATTAATGAGGATCGCTGCATTCAGTTTAATTCTTTTGCACTCATTCCAGCTGTTTTTTAACACACAAATGCGTCCCATTTGAATGCTCCTTAAGAAAAGGGCCAGGTCAATCTGAAACCAGCCCCATCACTTTCTTTTGAATGCCCAACTAATTGAGTTTGAACATATGTAGTTTTGCACATCCCTAATTATTTCAGTTTTCCTAACTTTTTTAGTTTACTGGTGTTTATTTTCTCTCTGACAGTCCAAAGAGCTCCAGATCAAGAAACAGTTCCAGGATGCATGCAAGACCCAGACCCGGCAGTACAAAGCCCTGCGAAACCAGCTGCTGGAGAGCATACCAAAACCCGAACACAAGACCATGCTGAAGAGACTGAAGGAAGAGCAAACCAGGAAACTAGCAATCCTCGCTGAACAGTATGACCACACCATCAACAACATGCTCTCCACACAGGCTGTGAGTACCAGACTGTGAAGACGCTAAAACTGTTTCACCATCAATCTCTGAACATCAACTAATATAGATGATCTCTCTCAGTTGCGTCTAGACGAGGCGCAGGAGGCGGAGTGTCAGGTGCTGCGGATGCAGCTGCAGCAGGAGTTGGAGTTGTTGAATGCATATCAGAGTAAGATCAAGATGCAGACGGACGCTCAGCAGGAGCGAGAGAGGAAGGAGCTGGAGCAGAGAGTGTCCCTCCGGAGAGCCCTACTGGAGACTAAGGTCCTACAGAGTCATTGAAACACACAATTGCTTTCACCTTTGTTTTTATTTATTTTTTAATCTATAAATTACTTAAACTTAATCATCAAAAAGCTTTGTTCCTTTATGCTCTTGTAAAAAAATATCAAATTTAATATTGTCATATTTGGTCATGTAGCTGACTAGAATAAAAAAATTATTGAAATGAAATAATAGATGTTGCCTAAATAAAAGATCTTTTTTTTTTTTTTTTATGCAATGCCATTCATATTTAATCGTGTATTAAGTGCCTAAATGCTTTTTGGGGCCACTGTACATCAAACTTTTTTAAAAACTGTATTAATTAAACTTGACTGTCTGTCCCCTGCTGTGTCCCACAGATCGAAGAGGAGATGTTTACCTTGCAGAACGAGCGCACAGAGCGGATCCGTAGCCTGCTGGAGCGTCAGGCCCGAGAAATCGAGGCCTTCGACTCAGAGAGCATGCGCTTGGGCTTTAGCAACATGGTGTTGGCTAACATCTCTCCTGAGGGCCTCAGCCACAGCTTCCCAGGGGCCCCGGGCAGTTGGATCCCCCATCAGCATCACTCAGATGGCTCTCAGGGGACACAGTGGGGCAGCAGCTCTGGTTCAGGGGCCGGTCACCACTACCACTCCAGTCAGGGAGGAGCACAGGCCCAGCAGGCCTGGGGCCAAGCCATCCCAGGAGTTGGGCTTCCTCCGTGGGGCCACTCTCCCTCGGGCCCCCAAGGGGCCATGCCAAAAAGCAGCGTGGGGATGCGTAACAGCCCTCAGGCACTTAGGAGGACCACCTCAGCGGGGCGCACTGAGCAGGGCATGAGTAGGAGCACCAGCATCACATCTCAGATATCCAACGGTTCGCACCTGTCTTACACATAGACACCAGTGCGTTTGTGCCAACCCTGCACACACAAACACACACAGGGTAGGGGAACGCACTGGCCCACACTAAAGACTGGCACAGAGAGCAGAGCCAACTGCACTCGTCTACCCCTCTATCCCTCTTTTCTTTCCCTTCGCTTTCTCATTTCACTTTCCTACATGCAGACGTGCATGTAAACGATAGCAAATATCACTCAGGTCAAAAGAAATTCTAACTTTGTATGAAGCTTGTTTGACAGCCATGCAGAGCTAGAGTGAAAAACACTAGTCTGATTTAAAGCTCACTTGATGAGATTCATTTAATGGTAAATATTATAGAGATATAGATATATATATATATATATATATATATATATATATATATATATATATATATACATATATACATACATATATATATATATATATATATATATATATATATATATATATATATATGTATGTATAAAATAGATGTTTATTAATTTAGCTTTAGTCCACTTAACGTGTGGATTCATAAACCAAAAGGATGTTAAAAGGAGATGTTGGCCATAATTCTTAAGATTTGCATAATGATTACGTAAGTATACAATCTAAGCTGTCAGCCTGCTGTCATGTTCTTAGGAAAAATAATTGGGGTTTTAATAAAATAAAGAAATGGATTGTGTGTGTGCAGAATATGGGTTAGGAAGAGAGCTGGCCAATCTGTTGATTTTAAGTGAAAGTGTTTTAGTTGTCGGACGATTCATTTACAGAGAAGATTTAGGAGTTTGCCTACATTAATTAATGTGAATAAAAATACACATTTCAATAGGTACAAAACTTGATCTTACAGACTGTTACTTGTTTAGTCGGCGAGTAAAGGTCAATGGGGCTGTCTTGCCCAAGCAGTGTGTTTTAAGATTTTCAACAGTGCAGGCAAGCACAAATATGTTCATATTTCCAGCATACTTTTAATTTAGTCTGTACTTGCATTAAGCAACCTAATTATGGCCAGACAACCTGTCTTCAGTCTTCTTAGCCTTTTGATACACCCTTCATTTTATGAGGTCAGCCAGCTTTCATCTGGATCAGGTGTCCAGACACATTTAGATGTGGTGCTTTCTCGGTTATTCGTTGTATGTGATGTTTTAGGTGCGCAATGCCAGCTTAAAGATATCAGATATATGTTCAGTGCCTTGAATGTGTTCATGGTTTAATTACTCAGTAGAGACATGCCAAGATGAATGTTTTCATGTAGCTAAAAAAAAAAAAAAACACTCCCAAATTTAGTTTAATCATGTTCCCCAAGCTAATGAAGGGACAGTATTGGTCCATTTAAGAAGAGTGCGTGTAGCGTGTTGGTGTGAATATATTTGGTTGTACACTTAAATATGAGCTTATATTATCCCACTATGTAATACTAAACTCTTATGTTACTAAACTTTTGAGGTGCCTTTGAATAGCTGCCAAGCAGAAGCACTTTATGTAGTGTCTTGTGTTTTGAGGAATATTTTTACAAGCGTTCTCAACTATGGAAATGACTAATGCAGCCGTAAACTGTAGTGTGTGATGGTGGATGTCCAGTGTGTTTACTGTTACTCTTTTAAAAGAATTTTGTGGTCATTTTAAGGAAGTGCTAGATATGAATTTGTCAGTGGTTTTAGTACAGTACTGTCATGATTTATCAAAAGAAATGAATGCAGAAACTGTTTGAATGTACTCTGTCCTCCATCAGGTTTGTGTCATGTCTTTGACACTCTGGGAATGTAAGGAACGGTAGGAGCATGAATGACTTCCTTTTTTCCTGTAGGTCATGACAGCAGGCTTTGTTATGTGATACTTAACTGGCTCTTTTGGAGCAGGCAAACACTCTCGATTTGGTCTCATGACCTCCACACTAAATAGCAAACGGTGTGTTCACTGTTTCATGCTCATTCACTACCAGTCAAATGTTTGGACACATCTACTGCTTATTTTTTACCACTTTTTTTCTGTATTTTAAATAATAGTATATGTACACTACCATTAAAAGTCTGCGATTGGGAATGTTTTTTTTTTTTATTTAATAAAAAACAGTCTCTTATGCTCTTAAAATGGACTGTTTTCTATTTTAATATGTCATTCCTGTGATGGCAAAGCTGATTTTAAGCAACCATTATTCCAGCGTCACATGATCTTTAGAAATAATTCTGAATGCTGATTTGATTTTTCATTATTATTATCAATGTTGAACACAATTATGCTGGTTCATATTTTTGTGGAAATCATGATAAAATTATTTCAGGATTCTCTAATGAATAGAAAATATTCTATTTGAAATAGAATTCCTACACTGGATAACATTATAAATGTTGTTACTGTCCTTGTTGAATCAAAATTATTATTTTTTTAAATATTACTGACCTCAAACTCTTAAATAGTAGTGTATTTTAAAGGAGCATAGCCTTATTTCAACCGAACAGCTTTTGCCAAGTAGATTCTTAATGTTTTATTTATTAAAATTCTTGAAGAATTGAGCTAAAAAAACAATAACATTTTCCTACACAGCTTTTCACTACATGTATGCAAGGAAATAGTATATAAAAATACATAGTATTAATTATATTTACCTACATTTAAGTTTACAAAAACACAGGAGAAATGCCAAGCAGAGACGTTTATTAACATACATATGTGTGTGTGATGACTCAGATATTTTCATTTTTTAATCGGTTCAATCTAAACGATTCAAACTTGCCAGCTTTACCGTTTTTGCTTCAATCAATCTCATCTCTTTTAATGGGAAAGTTAATGGCCAAATTCTCTCAGCCAAGTTCATGAGGTGCATCCTGGGCTTCTTTTTAAATAGTATTGAAGGAGTTAGCACGCTTGCATTCATTCCAAGGGGTGTCCGTGTTTGACTGGTAGTGTCGTCTATAATGTATTTTCTGAAATCAATAGCTGCCCCAAAGATTTAACAGCCAAAAAAAGTATTTTCTCTCTCATTTTTTGGCTGTTATAAGCGCCTGAGGTGACCAAGTCCATGAGTAGAATTTCCTCTCAAACACGCAGGGATCTTTTCCCCTTCTCCCCCTGCTCTCTTTCTGTCCTCTGTGCCGCCCGTACCGCAGGTGTCAGTGCCCAGTATTGTGAGGATATGAGGTGTGCTGCCGATGCCCCTGCCTGCCCTCACTCTCCCCCACTGCTTCACACGCCATCACTCCTCGCCAAGCTCCGCCTGGATCCAGCGTTTCAACGCACGGATGCCTGAATGCACTTTCTTGGGGGAACTTTTCATGCTAACTCTTTGTTTTCCCAAGTGAGTTTATCTAGTTGGTTTGCTTCACATCACTTTGACTGCAGGAGTCCGACTCATTCTTGTGAAATTTTTACTCACGTTTTAACACTTCTGATCTGATGGAGTACAATGTTACCCTCCCCCTTCTGTTTCCATTGTGCAATCATTGGTGAAAACAAAACTCTCTGGGCAGAACGTGTCTCTCCCTCTCCTTAATATCCCAAAAGATCTTGTGTGACCCTTATTACCAAATGAATCCGGCTCTATTGTGAAAGAACGAGTATAAAGTGTACCTAACAAACTCTAGAGTCGTCTTCTGGGGAGAGTGTTCATATTGTATATTTGGTTTAAAGTAAAGATTTAAAATGCATCTAGATCCTCTGCATATAGACAAAGGTTTTAAAAGAAATCTATTAAGAATTGTAAACTATGTACCTTGCGCTTTTAAAGGGGTTTCTGGCCTGTGTACAAGTAGGCCTCAGAGTTGAACTTCAGGGAGTAGTGTGTGTTTACACGTCACCTCTGCACACTTTGTGTTTCCATTTGTGTCTGTTGATCACAGGAACGTTTGGGGTCCTCTTTATTCTGATGCGAATGTCAGAAGGTGCAGCATGAGAGCTATAAAAGGCACAGAAAAGAGGCAAATGTTTCTATTTTGAATCCTCCCATAGGTCATTTTGATATTTCCTAACCCACAGATGATCCGTTTTGTTTGTTTTTTTTTAAATATCTTTTGGGTGAGGGCTGTTTGAATTTGGTTGGCATTACTCATAATTGTGTCCTACCTGCCACCGATATAGATTACACATTTGATTTTTTATTTTATCCTAGTTTGAAACTTGTCCTACTGACTGAATTTAGGGGATATGTAAGTAATACTGATATATGAGAAATATTAGATTGAAATGCAAACTTATTTTCTAAATAATGGAGGTTCAACCTCTGGTCAAACACTGTGCCATCCCACAGCTGCCAAGCCCGGTCACTACTGCATTGTCTCCTCTCCTGTTGACAGGCTATGAAAGAGTGATGGTTATTTCAGTTCTGATGGACCTGGACACTCCTATCACCAACACTACAAAGAAATGAAACGGGGAGCGATAGAGAGGGGCTGGTCTACGGGGAAGGGCTACATTTCTTGTAAAGAACATCAGTATTCATTTGCCGTGGTCGAAATGGCATACTAACGTACTGCGTACTGAATTTCTTTTGAAAAGTAGTGTGTTAGTGTGCCGTTTCACACGCGTCCATTGTCCTCTGGCTCAGCATCACCACTATAACTCATATGTAACCTGTATCAAAATGTATAGATCGTGTATCATGTTATTGAATGTCTAAAAAGATTATACAAAAAGTTTAAAAATACAGAATAAATGGCTTGAAATTGTATTAAAGTATTCATGAATCAGAGAAAACAAACGTCTAGAGATAAATGAACTATTTTTTTTCTGTTCTGTAATTACCGTTGTGTTGATGGAGGAACACTGGTCAGAGGATCCGCTGTAATAAAAGTAAATTTAGTACAACATCACGTCTTTTTTTTGTGTTATGATTACCAGCAGCTGGATCGTTGCATTCAAGCTGTTTATGTGTCAGCTGGGGTTATAGATCTGATTTCAAATTGAAATTTTATTTAAAATATTGACAATTTTTTTTTTTTTTTTTGCTGTCAGCTGTCCATGCATTTTTTGACAAGCTTTTTGATACTGACCATCAGTAAACTTTTTTTTAAAAAGGTTAAACGGGATTTTTTCCTAACCCAAGCTATTATTATTATTATTATTATTATTAATAATATTATGTTTTCCCATCTAGTCATCATCAAGTAAATGTAGCTCTCAAAAACATTGTTGACTACAGTTTTGTGTAGCATTTCATTAGTCATTTAGCAGACGATTTTATCCAAAGCGACTTACAAATGATGACAATTGAAGCAATCAAAACCAACAAAAGAGCAATAATAAAAAAAGTCAGAATTTTGAGAAAAATTTGCAATCACCCCCTTTATCTCTCTATTCAAAGATTTATTTATTAATCTACTCTATTTATTTTTCTATTCTCTATTTCACAGCAGAAGGCAGTTTAATAACACTGGTAACAAAATTTACAGTTTGAAGACTCCAAAAAAGTACAGTTGACAAACTGTTCTAAATTTAAATTTTACATTTTTTTAAATTACATTTTTGGTAATTATATTGTTTAAAGGCACTATTATTAATGCATTATTAAGCTCTATATGAGAAATTATGATAAAAACGTGTAAATATGTTTGTGCCACATTGTATCCAGAAGAAAACACACACGGACCCATTTTGAATAAAAAGCTAAATGAGCCAGATGATAAAATCACTGCATTAAAAGAACAATAACAAAATAAATCAAACAATCAATAAACTTTTCGTTGGGTCTTATTAACCAACTAAGCCATTTTAGATTAACATGCTTTTCACTGAAATTCTTAATTTAAATTTTCACTCAAGTTCTCACTTTGCTGGGAAATTTAGCATTTCGGTTTTCCCCATATTTATTTATTTATGATAAAACAACTTATCCTACAACAATTTCCGAGAACATTTTGTGCTGATAAATAACACACTTCCCAGTTAGCAAGTTGGCAGATGACGTCAAAGAGTCCTAAAGGTCGAAAACGAGTTTCGATCGTTGCGAGCCACCGTAGATGTGTGTGTATCCCCTGAAGACTCATGAACACTACAGTACTCACATTATTATGTGTATGAAGTTTACGTGATCTCAGGCTGTACTGAAACGGAAGACGTGTGCGTGATTGGAAGGTGTACATGAGTTTACAGCTCGCGATATTCCGATTCAGGGTGCTGATGACTTTTAACTTGTCAAAAGAGAAACTTCAGATGTTTATATAAGGACCCAAGACTTCAAAACATATCCGACGGTCCTGTCCTGCTTGATTACGAATCGCGATGCCTTTCTCTATAATTTATTGTTTTCGTGTTTCTCTAAGTAAACAAAACTAACTTTCCAACAGTTAAGGTTTTGGTCCTCGAGCTTAGCATGGATCATCAGACGCGTTTGAACACAGACATTTGTATTTCTAAAGCCCTGCAGGGTGTTGCGGTTATGTGGCAGAGATTTAGTAAACCTTACCGTATTGAATGTATTTGACTGCACTCGGATGAAGCCATGAGCCGTCAAGTGATCATCCTGTCTGGATTGATTTGTCTCTGTGTGACACGGTGTGACAGACTGACACACTGCGACAATGGCAAGGTAAACTTTATTAGACTTTAGTTCAGTTCACTCTAAACAACTCCGCATGCACATTAAAATCAAATGATAACCATAATAAACACTCAGGAATAATTGGCATGGCAAATCCTGCTAAGACGTAGGCTACTTCATAATCTAAAACTGGGTGAAACATTTTCCCATTCTTGTGTAATTATTATTCATCCAGTTTTGAAATACTAAATGAAATCACCAGTATTTACTTATATATTAATATTAAAATTTACTTATATTAACATTTACTCAAATATTAGGCTACATTTATTTATAACATGCTCAGGTCTACATTATTAACAGTAATTGTTGAGACTATGGTGTTATTTTAAAAACTGTGGTAACCAATGTCATAAATAACGTATCTTATATCACATACAATTATTTCAGACAAATCTGGTCACAGACCTACCAGGACCTAACGAGCTTTTGTGTCAAGAGCTTTGGCCACAGTCACAGACGGTAAAATATATTTTATTGTACAGTGCAAAACTAAACTAGCCTACTCAGTACCATATGTACACTGATGATAAAAACATGACTGACAGATGTTCCTTTTTATTGCAGAATATGCCTGATATTGACACAAAACATACTATAAAGGTAAATGAATTTCAAATGAGTCATACTAACAACATTTTTCACTCTCAAGTAAGACATGCTGTAATGACCAAATAAACTATGTATTATAGATAGCAGGATGTTATGTTTGTGAATCATATCAACGGATACCAGTAATGAGAAAACTATTAATAAAAGTATCTTTTAACTTTGATTTCTGTCCTGTGCAGGCTGCTGATTACATCTGTATGGACACACCCATTACATATAATGAGCGCATACCCACCCAGTAAGCATTGACACACACTCACATCTCTTATCTGTGATTCCTTATCCGGTTCCAGTTCTGATTCCTCTTAACTATCCTGGTTCATTAACAACTCCATTAACATTTTTTTTCAGTACTTTTAAGTCTTACAATAAGTATGTATGTGTGTGTGTGTGTGTCTGTGTTTGAATCGACAAAGAGTCATTCGCTCGGAAACTGGACTGTTTAAATATGTGTAGTTTATCAGTTTAAATAGCTGTGTTTGTTAAAATAACTTATTTATTTCAGTGGTCCTTACCGGCCTGTTGAGGCAGAGAGTGGAGAGTACCTTTACTGCCCCCCTCAGCGCTGGCTGCACAACCTCAAAGTACTGCACAATCACAGATTCGCAGTATTTCTATAGCTAAAGCTGTTACTGAAGATAGTTTGATGAGCTCTGCACGTGTTGTTTGTGACAGAATGGAGCGCTGGTGTTTCTGTATCACCCTTGTGTCTCAGCGGAAGCTCACAGGAGTTTGGCGGGGTTGGCTCACTCATGTCTGTCTCATTACATCCTCACACCTCACCCCTGGCTCAGCCAACACAGAGTGAGTCATTTGCTGTCACCATTCACAACAACTCATGTAACACAGGTGTCTACATCGAACACTGGATGACTGTCTGTTCACAGTAGTTGTGGAAAGAGAAGGGAACTTGTCACATGGATTGATTTAATTGGCTGACTGAGCTCCAAGAAATATGGATTACATTTAGTATCAGATTTATTTGGTAACATTTTACCAAATAATTTCAGTTCAGTTAGCTAGCATTAAAGCATTACGTAGCATTTACTAACATAAACGTTTTACAGAATTTATTAATCTAGGTAATCTATTGTTATTTTAAAAAATTGTATTAGTATACACTACTGTTCAAAAGAATTTTTGATGTTTATAAAAGAAGTCTCTTATTCTCACCAGGACTGCATTTATTTGACAAAACAATACACAAAAAATTGTAATCTATGTCAAAATTAACATTATTGTATATAGATTAATTAGTTAACAACACCTAATGCATTAACCATCAGCAACAAATTGAGCCATTCTGTGAAATGTTACCAGTTATTTTTATGTATTTAAAAAGCACCGTTTCTGACAAATTTCTCATGTCTGTTATCTTTCTGAAAGCCTTTAGCGGTGGTCTCGTGGGGTCGCTCACTAGAGATGTCTCGCATCACGCTGGGGGTTTGTGATTGGTTGTTTACCATTTCCTCCAATATTAGTCAAGCTAATACAAGCCAAAGAGCAAAGTACAATCTGTATTTGACAAAACCAGCACCTATGGACAAACTAGAGAACACCAGTCAAGAGATGTCCAAAGAGGAGAGATTAAAGGTGAAGAAACTGCATTACAATGACCAATAAATCCATCAAGATTTGTATGATGATACAGTCATTTTATGCCAATAGAAATGCAAGTAACAACCGTCTATGCCAAATTTCACTTTCATCTGTTAGTTCCTTAAAAACTGCTGCATGGAGACTCTCAGTCTCACTGAGGTACAGAGGACCAGAGGGAGAACCAGGAAGAGCAGGATGGTTGTCAAACGATCCCTGGAAGAAGTGGAACTGAAAGATGACGTCAAACCAGATGAACTTAACAATACAGAGAGTGCAAAACTGAACCATACAGACACGCTACCACAAAATCATACAAAAGAGATGGCCTCCTTCTCAGGGCTAACTGTTACACAATCTCTCAGTTCTGTAAAGGACTCTAAGGAGCCTGGAGACAGTGCTAAAGACAAGACAAAGACAATTGAGAAGCAATTTCCACAAAATAATGTGACTGAAAGACATAAATACCAAACAGACAGAAAAACACATAAGAAAACTATATCAGAAGGTAAGAAGCATCGCATTAAGACTGACACAAAGGCTCAGAGGACTGGATCTGAATGCGGGAAGCTTGAACAGTGTGGAGTCTCAGACTCCTCAAAGTCTCCTCATTTAGGAGGGCCGCTGAGGGGCGAGAGGATACCCATACAACGTACAGATGAGGCCGTGTGGGCAGCAGGAGCTTTGGGATTCCTCTTAGTGCTCCTCACCCTGTCTGTGCTCCATACACGCCTCTATCGCCACTGGAGATCTTCAACCAGTCTCTACTGGCACGACAACCAGCAAGACTATGAGAGTGTGGGTGGTAAGTACACATTATGTGTTCTTGCTGCATAAAACCATTAATTCACTTTCCCATAGATTAGATTTATGAGAGGTGTCATTTGTGTTCCAGACATCATCCGGCGGAGGCTTAGGATGGTTGGCCGGAGGAAGAGGAGGAGTAGCCAGAACAGGAGACAGGAATGTCCACTGCTGTCTAACTCCAGCAATGAGGACAACTCTGACTAATGGACAGGATTGGTGAACACTAGAAATCTTACAAACTCTGTTGGAATATCTGCCCAATCTTGTGGCACTCATGAAGTAAATATGGACCTTTTTATGAAGCTAAGGATAACTTCCTCAACTTCGTCCACATTCAAGACAATACTTCAAAAAGACAATTTCTCTTTGGTATTTCATATAGTGACAGTTAAGTGATAAAGGTTAATCATTTTATTTCTAAAGACAGTTTTCTACCTTTTAGTTTGAACTTTTACACTTTGTGGATCTTGAGCGTTGCGTTGTCTATTGTTGTTATGGCAAACTTGTAAATTAAAGCTGCAATGAAATGGAAGTAGTGACAGATAATATTTTTCATATTGTGATCCAAGTGTAATGGATTATCAAAAGAGAAAAAATGTTGGGTAGGGACTTTATTCTATCCATCGATTGTTCATTAGATTTTGATATATGGGCATTGCATTCAAAGTGAAGGTAGAAAGGGATATGTCACCAGAGAACCAGAAGGACTAGTTAAGACATTTTTTTTTTATGAAATATATGTATGAATGAAATGCTGCACAATAAGATCACTAACATGCATTTAGAAAACAGATGAGAGTGAATTTCCATTTCATGCTGACTCGTATAAAGGAATGTGGAATGTTTTGGTCACACTACAGCATTTGTTTCCTGCTTAGATATGACTTTTTCTGACGGTAGGTTTCTAAAATGCAGTGATCATTTACTCACCTTCATGTTGTTCCAAACCTGTATGACTTTTTCTCCTGTGGAACACAAAAGACGACATTTTGAAGAATGTTGGAAACCATGTTTTAGTGACTATTTATTACATTCCAAAGAGACATTTATCAAAATATCTTATTTTATGCTCTACAGAGCATAAAGTTTTTTGTTTTTGGGTGAATTTCATTTCCTTGGAGTTAGAAGCCTCTTATGATATGCATACGGTATCTTACTCTATAGCCCCGTCTGTCGGTGAGAATGACTGTGGTTTTTGTGTCACATGACTTGACACAAGGAGATGGCAGTAGAGAGCTCTCCAGTCCCACTGGCACTCTGTGAATAGTTTAAATTATGTAACTCTGCTGGTAGTTGAGCAAAAGCTTTTTCATGTGTAGCATACTAATTGTATCAGTCAGATCCATACTAAAATAGTGGAGAAGCAAATAAAGACATTAATTCAGATCCTGTTTGGGTTATAAACTACATATTTTGTATTAATAACCTTGATTCTCAGATTAAAACTGCTCAAAGTGAACACAGACTTTGAGGTTATAGGTGTAGGCAAAATGAGTTAAAATGTAACCAATCTGCTAATGTGATGTTGTGGTAATTGTGTTTAATATGTGTTTATTTAATTTTTTTCTAGGTCACATTTTCCTCTGAATACTGTCTGAAATCAAATTTAGTGGCCTTACACAACAGTATGCAAACAAAGCACTGTTTTTTAATGCAACCACAAAATGTTCAAATCTTCCTTTAAAATATAACCATGAATCAGTAGTTTTCATACATATTTTCATACTTTTAAGTGAGAGACAACAAAAATGTTATCTATTCATTGTAATGTAATTTGAAACCCACATTTTGTCAAGCAAAATGTCTAATCTGCTGTTTACGACAGAAAGGGGACTAATGTTTAAGTCATTATTCACAGACTAATATGCCTACAACGCTAAAATAACATAACATTTAGTATTTATAGTATTCATTTTTGCATATTTCAAGATCACACTGAAGTCACATTACTCCAGTTTGCAGTCATTTGTCACTGAAGGATTAAGGCATTGTCCAGGCCTTCATGTGGATGTAGTCTTGCAAAATCTTGTTTATCCATTCAGTCACTATGCAAAAGAGATTGGTCTATTAAAAACAAAACAAGCTCCAAAATAACAATTTGCCAATTCATTATCCTTTGATGACGAATGTTGTTGCCTAATATTGGACCTATGTGAAAGAACTATCCTGAGTGATATTGATCACAATAATTTGAAAATACTCAGCATTTTTAGCATACATCCTCATCCTATGTCCTCCTCACCCCTCCATGTATTAGATCTCCTAGCGGTTTTTCTGAATCCTAAACGATGCAATATATATAACCATATGATTGCCTCAATGATAACCAGGGTCGTCTTTTGCAAGTGTGAGTGGTTGTGAGTTGTGCAATGGAAGTCATTTGAAAGCAAAACAAGGAATGCAATGCAATCTGTGGATCATTGGCTTTCAGCTATATATTGTGAAACCATAGCAGAAAACCAGAGATGCCATAGATACATATGAAACGAGCTGTTAAAGATGTATATGTGCTGTTTGTTTGCTCATTAAAGTTTCCAATCCAGTATATGAACTAGCAATATCACTGTGAATGTTCATGTTGGCTCAAACTAAAGAGTGTGCATTTCCAGCACTTAACGATAACTTAAACATTAGATCTGTTCAAACATGATGCTTGTGATAGCTTGGAAAAGCAGAACATTCTGTTGAAATTTAATTGGCTGTTTCCTTGCTGTAAGGCACCCTGGCAGGGCTCTTGGCAGCTATTTGAGGCTCAATGTGTCCAAGAAGGGAAATGCTGTTGCATGTTTCAGGACGTGTTTTTCTTTTTCCTTTTTTTTCGGCCTGTATGTTTGATGAACGTGAGAAAGAAAATGTTTTCCACCCTTTTAGACAGTCACTTGGTTGTCTGGAGTCCGCTAATGTTGTATTTTACATGCTACAAATTGAGCCCAGTTGTACAAGGAATTTTATTTTATCTATTCTCCTCACCGCAAACAATTTTACAATTAGCCGCTTTAGCATTTTATGGCAGAACGGCAGTGAGGCCACAATTATATCTGTTTCAAACATTACTTTACTGCCATTTTTTGGACTGTAACTTACAATTACATGTTTCTTTAAATACAGTCCTCCTACTCATTCAAGTTACCCGTTTTAGCACTATACACCAAAAAAGCATTTATAGAGGGTTTTATGCTAAGTCTGCTTTACTGGAATCCAACACTGTAGAATTTCTCTAGACATGTCATGTTCTCATAAAACAAATTAAATAGGGGGGAAAAAAGAAACAAATTAAATAAAAATTGATAGAAAATTTAACCTTAAAACTTTGGAAACATTACTAATACCTGCATAAATCACTACATGTAAGGGATAATATATTATGGATGCCGGTTTCTGAGAGATAAACTCACAATTGTGAGAAAAAAGTCAGAATTGGGGGCAATTATCGTTTTTAATTTTTTCCATGGCAGGTGTAACCTCGAAACTGCAAAAAAATTAATTCTGTTTATATTGCACAGAATTGCACTAAACAAAATCTGAATTGTGAGATAAAAAGATTTAAGTACCTTTTTTATTATTTTTCATTTTATTATACAGTGCCCTCCACTAATATTGGCACCCTTGGTAAATATGAGCAAAGGTGGCTGTAAAAATAAATCTGCATTGTTTATCCTTTTGATCTT
>JAFVLL020016000.1:0-11375 GCA_021397915.2 Tor tambroides
GACACACACACACACACACACACACACACACACAGAGAGACACACACACACACACACAGAGACACACACATACAGAGACACACACAGAGACACACACACAGAGAGGAATAGAGTGTCACAGCATGCACTGAACCCAGTCTGAATCTGATCAGCTGATAAGAGGCGCTCTCTGACCTGGTGCAGCGTCTGATGCACGAACACGCAGCCGTTGACGATGGCCTCGCGGTGTGTAGGCGGCTGCGGCAGTTTGTCGTATACAGTGGGCATGTAGTCGGGCACTTTGTAGCTGGGCTTCTCCAGGTCCATCTTGCAGGTGAACTCTTTACCCACCTGATAGAGCGCTTCAGTGGACCAGTCGCCAAACCAGTTGAGCACACACCTGAGGAGGAACACGCATCAGTCCAGCATAAAACCAACATCGGTTAGAGGATGAGCACACAGGAGTCGACATTAGCTATGCCTCCATCCAAATTTGTGATTTTAACTGATGCAAGAAATTAGAATATCACATAAATCATTGTGAATAAAGCACTGTTTCCAGCACTGTTTCCATCCAAAAAAAAAAAAGAAACGCACGTCGTCATCAGCTAGAGATCGTTTTTTTGAGATCGGCCTTTTTAGAGACCGCCAATCAAACATCCCAAAGCGATTATCGGCCAATAATGATCGGTACTCGATCAATCGGAGCACCCCTAACATGCACTAAATAATTGATTTAGTAAATGGATTTCCATTGTAGTTTATGTGCATATCTTCTTATTGGATAAAACAGTTATTTGACCCAAGAGCGCAAAAGCTTTTCTGATGCACATTTTTAGAATTCACGCACATCATGGCATTTCCTTCCAGTGTTTTTTTTAATGCAATATCCCAAAATTTGCATAAAAGTAGGTGGATAGAAACAGACATTGACAGTTCTTCATTTAAGCAGACATGTCCTGCATTCCCGTAGCTGAAACGGTAGATCACAGGGCTAGCAGTAGCAAGGTCACAGACTCGATTGCCAGGGAAAGCATGACCGCATTTGGCTCCCAAACTCTGGAATAGCCTTCTGTTTCATCCTGAGGTAACTAGGAATTACACAAGCTTCAGTCTGGATCCAGCAGCCCTTACAAAGACCTGAGATGGCTGAACACCTGAGAAGAGATGATCCCAACATACAAAACTACCAAATTTGGCTGTAAGTTTAATCACAACATATAATCATTGCAGTTGGTGTTCACCGTCTGTTTGATCACATGTCATGAAGTAACTGCATGATTTTTACTGTACATTTCTGCCATATGGACATCAACTTGAAGACTGGTCACCACTGATAAGCTACTACTAAATATAATGTAGAAACTTTAATTTTCTGTAAAGCTGCTTTGCAACGATTTTTTTATTGTGAAGTGCTATATAAACTAACTTGAATTGAACTGATCAAATGTATGAAACGTATGGATGAGAGCATGTGCCAAATACACAAACGCACCTGTTGAAGAGGGCAGGTGAGGTGGCCGCTCGGTCCTTCAGGCCCTCTGAAGATGGGTTCATGGTGAACACCACATGCAGGTTCCTGATCACCTGACTGGTGAACCATTTATACAGCTCCTCATGGGTGTCCAGCATCAGGCCCTCCTTCTGCGCTCCTTCCTTGCACTGCGTCATCAGGGTGGCGTATTCGTCGCCCTCGAACAGACCAGGCACCTGCAACAGAACATGATGATGATGATGGGCTCTACACTGCCACGATTTTTTGAGAATGCGCGAGTTAAAATTAGACGGTTGCATTTATATGAGTGCATGATCTACTCTGCTCCACATAGCGCACGCTGCAGAGCGGTACATTGGAACAGCAGTCAGATTTCACTCACTGATCACGTGAAGAGAGGCGCTTTCAGTGAGCGGCAAAAAGGACTCGAATACGGAGGAAACGTGAACATTTTGGTTTTGTGTGAAAATATTAAAAAAAACATGCAAAACATGCACAAACATGCATGTTTGTGAAAAAAACAAAACATGCAAGCACTGTCACCAACAGCCAGTTTTACTTTTGTTTACATTTTGAAAAACCTGTTATCTTCACTGTTAACCTCATGTTGTGCTAGAGGCTTTCTTTTATTTTATTTTTTACATTTATTTGATTCCTCAGTGTTTGCTAAACATTCTGTAATTTATTAATCTATATATAATGTGGTTTATGCATGCCTCGTCTTATTCGTTTTTGTTAATAAACATTATATAAGCTAGTGTGTCATTGTAGCATACTGTTTTATTGTTGTGCTTGTTAATTAAGAATAAAAATGAATCCATCTTTCAAGCATCTATTTTAGTCTTAAAAAGTGAAAGGTGTATAGATGTAAGCACAACAGACAAATATCTTTTCTTCTAAAATGTGATCGCAAGATTGAAAGTGTACGAAGCCTGGCTTATAACACAGCAAGAGGGGAAAATTCAAATCACAAATAATACTGATGATAAAGAACGAGTTGAATGTTAACCACTTGTTAGTAAGATAAAAGAAAAGCTATTCATCAGCATGCATTGATTAATCTCTTGTTGGCTGGCGTCTCGCACCTCTCCGTTGGCCAGCAGCGTGTTCATGCGCTCCAGGAAGCCCGAGTCCAGCACGTTCGACTCGTCCATGATGAAGGCGATCTTCTCGTTCTTGCAGCCGGAGCGGCGGAGGACCGTCCGCAGGTCTTCATCGAAGTCCTCGCCGGTGTATTTTCTGTGGACCTGTGCGGATACCAGCAGAGTTACAACAAAAGTCTCAAACTAAACCTGACAGACAATTAGGGGTGGGGGAAAAAAAATCAATTCACATATGAATCGCGATTCAGTCTTCTAGCGATTCGCATCGATTCACAAATTTCAAAAATCAATCTTCTAGTTAATATAATAATAATAGGCTAATAATAACGACGTGATGTTGTCGGAACAGAGCAGCAACAGCAATGGAGGAGGAAAAACAAATACATCCTGCCCCATTTCCAGCGAGGGCAAGTGTTTGGAAAAATATTATATTAATTATTAATCTTTTGTGAAGTAGGGATGTGCCCAAATAGTGAATCCGGACATGGTTAGCCGCTTGCTAGCGATAGCCTGTTACATTACAGTACATTCAATTTCACTTACCACATAAACAGAGTAAGGAGAGATGACTGATAGGACAATGGAGAATGATTCGAGCACCACTGACAAACATCTAATCTTGTAAAATGTGTGTAATACTGCTGCTCTGTAGTTTACACAGAATACATGTGATCGCGAATCTCGAAAGTGAAAGTAAAAAGCGATCGCGCATCCCTGATGCCTGCAAATTATATACTCTATAATTACCTAATGTCAGAATTGCGAGAGAAAGCACTGAAATATATTTCTCCTCCCATCTTGTATTTATTCTCTTCAGGTGTAGTACACGTCATTTCCGTTCCAAACACGGTATCTGGATTCGTTCTTATGAATATTAACCATGTTTTTTTTGGGCGTATTGATTACCATTTGTATAACCACAGTTTTACTAGAAATACCATGGTTAAACTATGGTTAGTGTAGCAAAATCATGGTTAATTTGTGGTTTTACTATAGTAACCATGGTTTTATTTGTGGTAAAACCAAGGTTATTTTTTACAAGGGCGGGCACATCCCTAATGGGAAGTATAATTTTTTTTAAATTTATTAAGAAGTTAATAGTTAATAGGGAACACTGATTTCTTGAGTCAGGTGTGTTTTTGTATCAAAATACTGGTGCGTTTGATGTCCAGTGTGCACAAAAAAAATTAATTAAAAATCATGAATCGTGATTAAAAATGAAATCGCGAATCGATTTTTAATGGAATTGTGAGGTACTGAAAGATTCCCACCCCTACAATCAAAGGTTTGTTTGCTCTAACCTTGATCTGATAGACAGTCAGTCCGTTCATCCAGGCCACGAAGCGGGAGAGCGTGGTCTTTCCAGCGCCGCTGACGCCGATCAGGAGCAGGTGACCCTGCGGCTGCCGGAAGATTCTGGAGGAGAACATCAGCAGTAACGTTAGTGAACCGTCAGTGGGTTGAAATAACGAACAGCTGTGTTTCTTCAGGCTCTCCTAACCTGTCGATCCTCAGCACATGATCCAGAACCTCATTGAAGAGCACCAGAGGAACGTCCAGCTCCTCCTCGTAGAACACCTTCAGCCTGGCCTTCACATAATCACGCAGCTCCTCCTGCTCCACAGGAACATAGTCCTAAAGGAGAACAGAAGCGGTCAGTCGTTTGTGTTTTTAACTTTCATACCCATTTAATTATTTATTTTCCTTTCTCCCTTTATTTTATTTTTTCTTCTTCTTTCTCTTCTCCTCTATACACATTCTGCTCTGACCTTCTACAAATGTGATCCTGGAGCACAAAACCAGTCATAAGAGACAATTTTTTGAAATTGAGATTTCTACATCATCTGAATAAAGCTGAATAAATAATCTTTCATTGATGTATGGTTTGTTAGGATAGGACAATATTTGAAAATCTGGAATCTGAGGGTGCAAAAAAATCTAAATATTGAGAAAATCTCCTTTAAAGTTGTTCAAATGAAGTTCTTAGCAATGCATATTACTAATCAAAAATGAAGTTTTGATATTTACGGTAGGAAATTTACTAAATATCTTCATGGAACATGATCTTAATATCTTAATGATTTTTGGCATAAAAGAAAAATGGATAATTTTGACTCATACAATGTATTTTTGGCTATTGCTACAAATATACCCCAGCGACTTAAGACTGGTTTAATGGTCCAGGGTCACAAATAGGCTGTATATTAGGAAATGCATAGATATACACATACTCAACACAATTGTTACACGCACAAACTTCACATGACTACACGTACATCTTACTTTGTGTTCTACATGTTTAGTATTTATGGTATCGTCTTATGTAGCGCTTGAAAACGAAGCGGTCAGAGTCTGCGGTGGCATCTGGAAGGGTTGAGCCGGTCACTCACCTTGGAGAGCCAGTTGCTGTAGAGAATGGGTCTGTTGAGGGCTTTGTCTCGGGCGATGTTGGGAAAGTGTTTGAGGGCGACAGTGTCGATGTTCTCATCTGTCCAGCGTCTCTCCTCGTCCTCCACCAATCTGCCAGGAGAATCAATGAACCACAGACTTACGGCAGGCCTTTATTTCTTCACAAATTCCATTTTATTTTTTTTCTAATTTCCTTTTTTTTTTCTGTTTTAATTATTCTAGACTTTGTTTTAATGGTTACATGAAAAATATGAACCAAAAAAACATGTCTAATTACTTGAAATCATAAAACTTACACAATTTAACAGCAATTTATTAAAAGTTTAACAAAGATTTTAAGACCCAATGAAATCCACTTCTTACTTTTTTCTCAAATTCATTTTTATTTTTTACCAAATTCTGTTTCCCATGAATTTTCTGGATTCCATTTTAATGGTTTCATTAAATTTAAATGACCAAACACATTTCTAATTAATTGATTTTATAAAATTTTTTTTTTTACTTATTCCTTTTTTTTGTGAATTTACATTTTTCTGGTAAATATATATTCCTTAAAAATGTTTTAATAATTTTACTATCAGTAGTAGTACTATCATTACATTAAGTAATAAAGCTTCTTTAAGTAAAACCGCACTTTTATTTTGACAGGTTGCTGTGAAGACCTTTAAGTCTCTGTTTATATATGATATGATTCTCAAAAGAACTGAGAAAATGCTGATGAAGTGACTCTCAGAGCAGTTCCAGAGATTGTTCATGTGTTCATATCTTGAGGCGGCAGAGGCTAAAAACAGCGATATCATTCATTCACACAGAGACATGCAGAACATGCAGGATTCATATTTAAGAGTACTTTTACAGACACTAGTCTGTGAATATTATTTGGTCTGCGAATATTAAAAATCTCAAATCTGGCAAATTCTGTGACACTCAGTGTTACACAGTAAATTCCATTTTTATTCCATTTTATGATTTTTGGCATTGTGGAAATCCTAAGACCCTATAGTAGGTTTGCTGCTGATGCACATTTTGACACACTTTGAAACGTAACACTCTTAGAAGAAAATGTTACAATTTCAGAACAATGTTGTGTTCTGAGAAGAGGCTCACCGGTCCTGGAAGAGCCGCAGCGCTTCGTGAGCCCAGATGCGGATCAGCCCCTCCACAGGCAGCGTCTCCAGCGGCCGCAGAGCCTCAAAGATGCCCCTGACCCAGCGGGTCATCTCTCTTGGAGAGTAGATGTAGTGCGGCTGTGTGTCCTGAGTGAAGCGCTCCTGTTCAAACACACCACAGAGTTCAACACAAAGCAGTCAAGAGCACATTCAAGCAGGGATGCACAGAATGTTCGGCAACCGAAAGACTGAATAAACTCTACTGAACAATGAGATTCTTGGTGATGCGATCAAACAGCAAAATCATTACAAGCACCGTCAGCGAGAGGCTGTTTACTGCATCACATGTCTCCGATGTCTTGTTGCTGGTTACTGTCTGATGACAGAAATCCCCAAATGGCCTTAAACAATTAGTAAATAAACTACAAAATGTTTTCTAATACATGCACAAATTGCATGTATTCTTACAGCGCTGCACGAGCCCATTAGCCAAGCAAAGTCCAAAGCGCCAGGAAAGTCTGCGCTGAAACCGTGTTACTCATCAGTTGCTCATTAACATTATGAATTTCACAAGGCACGGATGTGACAATGTGATGCGTGCGACAAACATCTTCCCAAATTCTTAATGAGAACCATTTATAAATCTGCTGTGGTCAACGAAAAGAAGCACTGAGGTCTTCCTGTGGGTTTCTGCCAAAATAAAAGCTGAGAAAACACAAGAACTCCAACATTCATAAAGGTTAGTATTTTAATTTTACTGTTGTTCTGTAAAATAATGATAATAAATGACAACAGCTCTATTAATACGTTAATTGTAACATTCAGACACAGTGTTCAAATTGGGATCTGTAATATTTTCTAATGTTTTAAAAGTCTCTTCTGCTCAGCAAAGGCTGCATTTATATGTACAGTAAAAATACATGCCTGATTCAAGAAGGGGGTCTCAAAAGGCCAAAAAATATTTTTATTTTACTAACTTAATTTTAAGTTAAATTGTGCTTTGTTGGTATAATGTCTGCTAGAACGTTCAGTGTTAAATATTTTAAAATCATTGTTTTGTAACTGATTTTTTTTTTTTTTTTTTTGAAAAGCAAAACAAAACAGTAAAAAGCACATTTTGGCTATTTAATTTATGCAATGGTGAAAAAAATTGGCAAAATATGTGTGAAAAAACAAAACACGAAAAACAATGTTCGGTATTCAGCCTTTGCCCAGTGTTTCATTTTCTTCGGTTTCGGCCAAGAATTTTCATGTCGGTGCATCCCTACATTCAAGATAAGCATTTCATCAGCTCAGGAGTCAAACCGGTTAAAACGCAAACCTGAGACATGGTGTAGAACTCGACCATGGCGGCTGTGAGCGGCTCAGCGAAGGTCCGCAGCGAGGGGATGAGTCTGAGCATGGCTCTGTTGAAGGTGCCATAGATCTGTGTGAGTGAGGCAGGACCAGGATAATCCACATACACCACCGGCACGTGACGCAGAAACCTGCAAACAATCATAACATCTCTGAACACTGCTCTGCCATTATTAGCAGTGATGATGATGACGACTAGGGCGGTCAAATAAAATTCGAATTTTGAATATTTGTTGAATTTAAAATAAAAATCCACATTCGAATACAAAAACATTGCATTCAAATTTCAGGCGTGTCAGGCAGCCTTATCAGTGGCGCACGAGATGCGATGACGATGAAAGTGTCGTTGTTTTTAATGTTTTTTTTTAGGCTATCCAGCTGAACCCACTAGATGCAGCGTTGTTCATTCAAAATATTGTGGAAAACAAGAACATTAATGCAGAGAAGAGCTTGTTTACAGCAAAACTGAAACCAAGCCGTTCACACAGAACACATATTTATCACATGTTCTAGAGGGACATCTATCACCGTTGCACTCGTTTCTCGCACAAGAGAGTCATGTAAAATTAATGTATGTTCAAAAAACATGTCTCAAAACTGCATCTCATGATTTCGGTCCTTTGTATTAAACTATGCACATTTACATGTATTCATTTAGCAGACGCTTTTATCCAAAGCGACTTACAATTGAGCACACATACCTGATGCTGTTTTGTTTCTAATTGTTTAAGCAACTAAAGTAATTATATTTGGTTTATAAACATTATTTTAAACAATTTGCACTTTTTTCAAAGATAGTCCTGCTATTTTATTGCTTTAATAAACGGTCATTAGTAATATTTTGCTCAATGCGCCCTCAGGAGAGAAGCCAAATGCTTTTTTCCCCCTAACTGAAATTATGCCCCTTAAATTCAAATATAGCTAATATTTAAGTACAAAATTCGAATTTAGTTTTTCAGCCATTTTAACAGCCCTAACTATGACAAGCAAACCTGTATGAGAGTGGCTTTCTGCCGGGGTCTGTGGGAGGATTACAGGCGCCGACGAACTGGATCCGCTCCAGCTTCACCCAGGTCTGGTCTGAGGTGCGGTAGAAGCCTCCATGCTCCACCATCTGAACACAACACAGCACAGGTTACAGCATAAGGGTTTTTCTCCATTTCTGTCACTCATGGAGTTTTGGAGCCTCTGGCTTGCTTAGCTGGGGACACTTAATTTCCAGCGATAGCGTCAACTTGAAAGCACAGATACTATCTGTGAACCTGCACCACAAAACCAGTCATAAGGGTCAATTCTGTGAAATTGAGATTTATACATCATCGGAAAGCTGAATAAATAATCTTTCCATTGATGTCTGGTTTGTTAGGATAGGACAATATTTGAAAATCTGGAATCTGAGGGTGCAAAAAAAATCTAAATATTGAGAAAATCTCCTTTAAAGTTGTTCAAATGAAGTTCTTAGCAATGCATATTACTAATCAAAAATTAAGTTTTGATATATTTACGGTAGGAAATTTACTAAATATCTTCATGGAACATGATCTTAATATCCTAATGATTTTTAGCATAAAAGAAAAATGGATAATTTTGACCCATACAATGTATTTTTGGCTATTGCTACAAATGTACCTGTGCTACTGAAGACTGCTTTTGTGCTCCAGGGTCACATTTGAACTGAACTGAACGATTACATCACTGAATCAATGATGAACTGACTTTAACTGAAAATGGAGTGTTTGCTGTTGTCTGTTTGCATTATTACACACTATTTCTCCAATTTAATACTGTAAAGCTGCTTTGACACACTCTGTATTGTTAAAAGCACTATATAAATAAAGGTGACGAGTCAAACAGCGAGTCTGATGACGCACCTGTCTGATGAAGGAGATGACCCGCTGCGTGCCGTACTTGTCCATGTCAGGCAGGTTGATCTCATCGCAGAAGAGCACCAGCCATTTGCCCAGCTGCACCGGAGCCAGAACCACGCCGTTAGGAGTCCTGCGGTACTCACAGTAATGATCGAACGTCTTCAGCAGCAGCTCTGGAGTCGTAGCGCTGGAGAAGTTCAAACCTACCACCTGATGGAAAACACATTTCAGAACCAGTCATATCTCTCATATAACACAGCAGCTGCATTAGGAATACTGCACTGGTTCATCTGTAGGGCCCTATGATTTCTGTGGACAGAATCGCGGAATCCAATCATAAAAACAGAATTTACTGTATAATGCAGAATGTCAAGGAATTTGCCAAATTTTGGATGGATAAATCAATAGTAGATCGGTACACTTAAATCAAAACACGATATGGACTAGTGTCTGTGAATATTAAGCCACAAAAATACCATTTAAATATGAATCCTGCATGTTGTGCGTGTCTGTGTGAATGAATGGCACAGACGCACGGTTTCGTTTACTACACACACACTGAAGCGCTGTTTTCAGCCTCTCAATATGAGTACTTGAACACACGAACAATTTCTAGAACTGCTCTCAGAGTACTTCATGAGCATTTTATCGTTTCTTTTGGAAAAAAAAAAAACTATTGTTATATTGTAAATAAAAAGAAACAAAGGTCTTCACAGCAACACGTCAAAATAAAAGTTTGGTTCAACTTGAAGAAACCGTGACAGAAATATAACTTAACGTAATGATAGTACTACTGTTAATAATAATATAATTACTATTAAAACATTACTTTTAAAGGAATATTCACCAGAAAAATTTACCAGAATTTATTTAACCGAAAAACGTAAATAAACAGTATTTCTGAAAAATAAATAAATAAAATCATCAATTAATTAGAGATGCTCTTTTGATTATTAATATTTAATGAACCCGTTAAAATGGAATCCAGAAAATTAATGGAAAACAGACTTCGGTAAAAATAAAAGCAAATATTTTTATAATAATTTCTGTTAAACTTTTAATAAATTGCTGTTTAATATTGTAAGTTTCACGATTTCAATTAGACATGCTTTATGAATACAATTTAATTTAACCATTAAAACAGAGTCTAGAGGAAAAGAAAAGAAAAAAAAAAAAAAAAACACTATCCAGAAAAATTAAAACTGAAAAAAACAGAATTTAGGGGGGGGGGAAATCAAACAGATTTCATAGGGCCCTACATCTGTACAAAGAGATTCTGTCTTTCTGAAAGTAATCTACGAAAGTGACTGTCTCTCACCTCCATGTCGGGCAGGGCTCTCAGAGCGCTGAACAGGGTCATGGTTTTTCCGGAGCCTGGAGGCCCACAGAGCACCAGAGGCTTGTGTTCAGCCAGCCAGGTGTAGAGCAGAGCCTCATGACGCACCGTATCCAGAGTGGGCACCACCACATCTGGTGAGGCCACCTTATGAGTCTCCACCTCGATCTGAGGCACCTTACCCTGCCAGGACTGCCACTCACCTGTGATGGACACCTGAGAGATCCACAGCAGCGTTAGCAAAACACTCACACATTTACATTTAGTCATTTTGCAGACGCTTTTATCCAAAGCGACTTACAATTGGGACAATTGGGCTCACCTCAAACATATCACAGCACTCAAGATCTAGAGAACTGCTCAAACATATCACAGTCACTCAAGATCTAGAAAGCTCACCTCAAACATATCACAGTCACTCAAGATCTAGAAAGCTCACCTCAAACATATCACATGCACTCATCTAGAAAGCTCACCTCAAACATATCATGCACTCATCATCTAGAAAGCTCAACTCAAACATATCACATGCACTCATCATCTAGAAAGCTCACCTCAAACATATCACATGCACTTATCATCTAGAAAGCTCACCTCAAACATATCACATGCACTTATCTAGAAAGCTCACCTCAAACATATCACAAGCACTCAAGATCTAGAAAGCTCACCTCAAACATCACAGGCACTTACGACCTAGAAAGCTCACCTCAAACATAT